>BRYA01000065.1:44265-78182 GCA_030267965.1 Triparma columacea | reverse complement strand
TGCACCCCCTCAAGTCCCCCTCTACCACGTCCAGCATCGCGCCCATGAAGCCCTCGTCCTCCCGCCTCCAGCCCCTCCCTACCTTGGCGTAGCTCCACATTAGCATGCTGGCGTCCCTCGTCGTCAGCCTCTTCGCCACATTCCTTAGAGAGTCTCGTTGCAAACCCAAATATAACTCCCTGTTATCATCCCAATTTCACTGGCCCTGTCCCCTGGTACCAAAGTTCCACTTCACCGCTGTTCCGACAGGCGCCTCTACGAACCAGTTGTGGTCTAGGGCCTGCTTCGCCGTGATTCTCTTCGTTGGGTCGCAGCTAAGCATGTTCGCTAGAAGGTCGAACCCTGTCGAATTCAGGTATGTCTTACCGCTGAAGGAGTTTGAGGGTATCTCCTCTCTCAATCTTGACTTGGTGTGACCCTTAAAGGAGAGGGTCTTTGCGTGGGGGAGTTCAGTGAAACCTGGCCAGGATTCCTCTGTTGGGGCTCCAAGGAGCTGGAAGATCTTGTCTAGCTGGTCGAGCTCCCCTTGGCCTTCGAACGTGACCTTGAGTGTCAGCAGCTCGGCAAAGATGCAGCCAAGGCTGTGTGTGATTGAAGGTCGGAGTGAGAATGGAGCGGGAATGGGGCGGGGGTGGGGGAGAGGCTCAGTTTGCATGTGACGCATGATAGATATCGCTCAAAACACCACATCCAATACCACAAGCTTTTCGCACCCTCACCTCCACATGTCCACCTCTGGACCGTACGTCGTCTCTCCTAGAAGTAACTCTGGCGGTCTATACCAGAGCGTGATAACCATCTGCGTGTAGTCCGCCCGAAGGGGCTTATCAAACTTCCTCGCCAGTCCAAAGTCACAAATCGATACCTTGCCGCTCTTGTGAACGAGTATGTTGGAGGTTTTGAGGTCACGGTGGAAGTAAAACTTGCTGTGCATGTACGATACTGCGCTACAAAGCTGCTGCAGCACGCCCTTAACCTCTCCCTGGGTCATTACCTCGGTAAGGTCTGCATTTGGCGGGCTGGTTAGGTCAAAAAAGGGGAGAGGAAAGAGAGGGAGGGGGGACGAAAGAGAAATCCAAAGAGCGACACGGCAAATTCCTTCCATTTTCGTACCAGCACACCACATCGATCCCCCCAAAACTCCATCTTACCTCCCACCGCCTGCTTCAAGTCACACTCCATGTACTCCATGACCATGAATATCTTGCTGGCATTTCCTCCCATAACCATCTCGCTGACTCTGACTATGTTGGCGTGGGCGAGGTCGAGCAGTACGTTGATTTCTCTCAGCGCTGCCATTGGGAATCCTACCTTCTTCGATACCCCATCATCAAATTTCACCTGCTTTAGAGCGACAATCTGTGTAGAAGTTGGATTGATGCAGAACGAGGCGGTTGTCAAAATACTGTATTGTCTCCGATGCCCCTGTTGTTACCGTCGCTGTCGCCGCACCCAAACCCTCATCTAACCACTGTCCCCCCCACCCCCCCACACCTCATCCTGCTCCCCTAAGCAACCCCAACACAATCAACTCCACCATTCCTCACCTTCCCCGTCTTTCTCTCCTTTGCTTTCCAAACGATGCCGTATGTCCCCTCGTCGATGTGACTTATCTTGTCAAAGGCCTCCACCGACCTACACCCTGTAACCAAAGGATGCTCAAGTGCCACAACCTGAGATCCTCCGTTACAAATATCACTACCAACCTCTGCGGTCTTCTTTGTTTCTCCACCTACATCCTTTTGTCGTTCGCTTTTGTTGTTTTTGCTATCCTTTCCCTCATCTGCATCGAAGGACCATCGTGACCTCTTCATATTTATCCTCACACTGACTTCTACGGTATCTTTCACCACTATTCGATATCCTTCGTAAGTAAAATGTTGCCGAATGCAGTGCGTTCAAATGTTATGATATTGTGCAAAGATCTTCAGGGGTTTTTGACAAAAATGAATCACAGCCCCACACAAGCCAGGGGTCCAAAATTTTGTGTTAGTTCGAGTTAGCGCCTTATCACTTTTGGCCAGAAATTCTCGTTTTTAGCGACGCAGATTTCGCAATTTTTTGCTACCCCAACGTGGCACTATAGGTAAACTATCATCCTGACTTAACACGCCACCCTATATCCACATCAAGACTCTATATTTTGGTACACGTTTCCCTTCGTTTCAGTTGACTTCTTTCCATCATTTATGAAGCCTCCCCCTCAGTCTCCTGCTCCGCTTCTGCCTTGTTGTGGTTGTGATGAAGATACTTCGTGTTCCATTTCTACTCTTCACAATGTTGAGTCTTCTGCTTCCCCTCCAAAGTCACCCCAAATGCGAATCAGCGGGGAAGACAAGGTTCCAGTTTTGTCTCAAAATCTCCCAGGCGTCCCGGCTTTCCTGATGAGCCAGCACACACCTGAAGAGATATTTGCACACGTGCTTGTCTTCGTTGGGGCTCACTCTACCGTCACCGGCATTGGGTCTGCCACAAGGGAGCTTAGGGCTGCAGTCTTCACCAGCAGGGAGGTCTGGTACTGCCTCTGCAAGCTAACGGGGAAACTCAATGTAGCGATGTTAGCCTCGTGCAATGGCCTCGCAAATTTGAGTCACAGGGATTTGTACGAGTTGTACAAGGTGAGAGGAAGGTTTTTTCCGTCGGCTCAGGAGTGCTCTTTCAGTTTTGTTTCGTGGTTAAAAGATTTCTTTACTAACATAGTCGCTGATTTCGATAACCGATTAGTGCAACCCGTGCGTCCCGATTGATGCACCAACCGTGAATGCAGCGCTGAAGCGTCTTGTCCGCCCTGGGGTGTTCACCTCTTCCTCCCCTTGCCCATGCAACTTTCGCTTTGGAGCCTCAGAGATAGCCCATGACTGCCCCCCACCTCTCGTCAGTCCTACCGTTTTCGTTCTCTCTGGAATCCACCACATCACTGCTTCCCTCGAGATCAACGAGGTCAGTAATGGGTCCATCGTCCAGATAATCGGTGTCAGAAATGCGGATGGAGACGCAGACGAAGGTAAGAATGGAATTATTTTCCAGAACGTTGCAGAGAAGCGAACAAGACGAAGAGAGAAACAATAGAAACGGCAACGACGGCAACGATGACAATCGCATTTCTAATCCTTCCTCCTCCGAATAGCAGCCCATTCCGATCCACCCTCCATTATCTACAAAACGCACAAGCCAAACGAGCCTCTGCTTCGCGTCAAGAAGGGATCAGTCCTCATCCAGAACCTAAGCCTCGTCCATCACTGCCGCGGGACGGATATCTGGGAGGGCAACTCCGTCGCGGTTATCAAGGGCGACCAATCCCTCCCTGCCACGACCTTGGACGCGATGATGTCATTCTCTGCCGACAACCCTCGCATGTTTGCCTACGACTGCACCTTCAGGTCCACGTCCGGGAGAGGGATCGTGGCCACGAGTAGCGAGGCTTTCCTCGATAACGTTGAGGTTAACAACTGCGCTGCGACAGGCGTTTACATCGGGAGGGGGAGAAGCCCTACTTCTACCAGCGGTGCCCTCATTGCCATAGGGTGCGACATCTCTGGAAATGGTATTGGGGGTTGTCAGCTCTCCGATAACCCTCCGTTCTACGAGGTAGTCCAGTCTGGTCACTCCGGCATTTACGGCCAGGATGGCAAGATTATCGCTGCGGAGTGTAGTATCTCTGCGAACTCTTTCACCGGGATAAGCAACACGGGACCCCGTGGAGTAATTTCCTTGCACAACACGGACATCGTTGGTAACGCCAGGTGAGTAGAAAAGTGTGCTACGTCCTCCCTTTCCTAAATCTCACCTTTGCAAATACACGTGTAATGCAGTTTGGGACTTGAGCTTCCCATGTCTGAAAACGAGGACGAACACATTTCCATCAAGAATTGTAACATTACTGACAACGACATCGAGGTTATTGAAGGTGGTCCTCGCGGGAGGAAGAGGGCCAGGTTCGACAACAAGTTTACCTTCAACCCCAACGGCTGCGACCCCAGCACTTTCATGAAGCGCCTCGCCCAGCTCAAGGAGCCCAGCAGCAATGCCTGAGGAGACATCTTCGTTCAGAGCCATATCGCTGCGGGCATGCATTTTTAGGACAGACCAGTTAACAAGGTGAGAATGTGACTATCAACGAGCAATCAAATCATGAGTACATGTATGCCCATCGACTCATTCATAAAACACGCCTCGCAGACACTGAGGAGGGACCGACGGCGGCCCTCCCTACATTAATAAACAACCCCAACACTTTACATATGAATTTCATTGTTAACAGTACACAGCTACGAAGTCATCGCCCGCTCCAATCACTCGTCATAAGATCATATCCTCCCACGAAGCTCACTCCCCATGCCCCGACACCAAAGGCGATTGCGAAAAATCCGAAGTACCAGTTGGGCACCCTCCCCATCCATCCCAAGTCGCCAAAGTCGTAGTTGACCGGTCCGAGCCTCATGTAGCAGGCCGCAGGGAAGATAATTCCGAGCAGGGTGGCGCTGAGGGCCCCCATAATCACAATGTAACTGCTCATCTTTGGCAGCACGGCAATGAGAACGCTAATCATCCACGTCCCCAGCCCCAGAGTGATTGTAATTTTCCTCTTGCCACAACTTATTGTGCAGAGTCTTCTCTTTTCCTCCCCCCTCTCGTCCTGATCCACGCCATCGTTGTCCGTGTTAACCGTGTAGTTCGACCTGTTCGTCCCGTTCGTCCCGTTCGTGTCATTTGTCCCATTAGTCCCGGTCATAACGTTTGTGTTGTGGCCTCCTCCTAACCCGTAGTTCTGACCACCATCCCCACCACCACCATGCGACTCTCTATCAATTGTGTAGAACCTCTCTTCGCCGGTTTCCCCTCTTGCCCCACCTGAGTTAAAAATCCGCCCTCCCCCCTCATTCCCAACGATCAATGGCACGCTGAGCATATTTCCGATGCCCCCTCGTGTAGTGGCAATTGGCACGTCACTGCCAATACCACCACCAAGGCCACCGTTCTCGCCCGCTCCCCCAATGATAATCCCCCCTCCTTCCACAAAGCCACCCCCTTGAACGTCGTGAGATTGTCTCGCGCTGCTGTTCTCACTGCTATTCCTCCCTCGCCTCCCGTTGTTGCTACTGTCGAACCATCCTCGGAAGGTTCCCCACTCTGCCCTCTCCTCGTCTCCCCCTCGCCCTCGTCCGACACAGCAGCAGAGCAATTCGAGGTGGCAGTTGCTGCTCGCGTCCTCCCCAGTAATGTCAAAGAGCTGGAGGAACTTCCTCCGGAACCTTTTCACGGCGACCCTGGCCATCATTGAGTCGAGCGGAAACTTGAAGAACTCAAAGAGCACGTAGAAGACCCTCGCCATAGACATGCCCGGCCCCGAGTTCTTGTAGGTATGCAAAAGTATGTTCACCCTGACTCTGAGGTTGTCGCTTCCACCGTGGTGCGGAAGGTACGCAATAAAGGCGGTAAGTGTCGAGAGGAACAGCAGGGTGGAAGCGAGGAGCATGCCGTTCTTGACGACTTTCATCCCCCTTTCTATCCTTCGCATCCTCAAACTGTTGTAGATTGTTAAACTATTGTAGCTGGTGCCAAAGACGTAAAGGAGGGTTCCAACGACCTTGTAGCTGAAGGGTTCTGGAGTTATCCACTCTTCCCAAAAGGTGCCGCCTTCGAAGCTGTCGTCGTCCTCCAGCGGATTTTGGCCGCTCTCTAGGATAGGAACAATGTCCACCCAGATGCTAGGGATAATCAATACGAAGAATACCAACGCAATCAGGGACATGTGCGAGACTGAAGGGAGCGTGTTGCACATGAGCAGCTGTGGTATATTGAGAATCGCATAGAAGAGGATCACGGGAATCGTTTGGTACTTGTGGGCTTTCTGTTTGTGTGTGTGGGGGGGGGGGGGGGGGGAAGGAGGAATGAGTTGAATTAATTTGAGTTGCTTTGCGAAAAGGAAAAAGAAGGGATAGAGGAGTCAACATAGGGGCCCCTCTGGGTACCTGATATGTATAGTAGATGTCCTCACCTCTTCAATGCCCATGTGCACGAGAATGTTCTTGCTCACCCAGTCTTCAGGGAGCAGGAACATTACAACCTCGCTCGTCTGCCTCAAGTTCAAAGCCACACCTAATACCGAGAATGTGCAGCTTAGCAACAGCACCACCCAACTGGGCCAAGCGCCGAAGGCCTCCCTCACGAGCTTATCAAAGTAAAAGGTCCTCCTTGTGTCTGCGAGCATGATTAAGATCCTGCTGCAGTACCACGCCACGAGCATCGTCACAAAGAACAACACAATTGCAAGAGGTGGATTTAAATCGGAAATCATGTAAGGAAGTCCCATCGACGCACTTGAGAGCAGCATCACGGTGAAGGACCAGGTAGAGTCTGAAAGGGAGGAGTAATTGCTGTCCAAGTAGTAGTGAAGGGTGAACGAATCGAGTCGTCGCGATGGTGGTTGGTGCGACGACGCCATGGGAAGCTGACAGCAATACTGATCGTTCCAGAGAGAGAGAGAGAGAGAGAGAGAGAAGTTTTTTTCTTGAGATTGTCCGATAGTCCTCACCAAGTGCAGCAGAAGCTAGCGGGAGGGGGGGAAATAGAGGTAATTTCCGAACAAGAGACGGTCCGGTTGACAAGTCTGTGAAGACTCCCTAAGCGAAAGTTGACGATCAAAATTCCAAAGCAGGTGTTCCCTTTTCTGTTTCCTGTTTGGACCAATCATGATTCATTCTTTTTCGGCTCCTTACTAACGTTCGTGATCCAATCGACGAATCGCGCGTCCCTTGTGTACCCCTAACCCTAATAGATCGAAGACGATTACCCTAAAATGTCAAGTGAACATGCAAAACAACTTCGACTTGATCTTCGTGTTCTCGAGGGCAAAATATCACTAGCTGAAGAGGAGGTTGATAAGCACCCTGAATACTTGTTAAAAGTCACGGACACGAAAACACTTCAAAGGTAGGTGCTTGGCCAAACTGAGGCTCGACGAACCAACAGAACCTAGAGGAAGAGCTCACACCCTCACTCGTCCTTGTCATTTCCCCTCTTCAACACCCTAACTGTCAACTTCCCTCTCGTCCTTCTCCTTTTCTTCTTCTCAGCTATGAGGTTGTCAATCGTTTTAGCGCATTTCGCTTGCTAAAAAAGACTCTCGACAAGGAGAGCAAGGGTCTAATCTTAACCAAGTTCCCCGAGACCTTTTCCAAGTCCAAGCTTGGGCTGAAGCTTTCGAAGAAGCAGGTAGACGCGCGTTGCGAGGGCCTCAACGCCTGGATTGCTGAGTGCATCTCCAAGCTCGACGAGATGAACGAGAAGGAGCTTGAGCTTATGAGCGACTTTATGGACCTCAAGCACCTGTCGGTGAAGGGGACAACGGCGAGGAGGGCCACGAAGCTCATCGAGTCCGCGTGGATACAGAAGAAGAAGGCGAAGGAAGAGGCTGCCAAGAAGCAGAGGAAGGGATCCGGTCTTTTCGGAAGAAAGCCTAGCGACGTGAAGATCGAGGTGCTCCCCGGAGAGGATGTCCCTAGGACTCGTGGCTGCGGGTGCGTTATAAGCTAAAAGAAAACCAGCTCTTAGAAGGAGGTGCTAACGGAAACATGGACATACGTGATGACAATAAAAACGAAAGAAAGTCTTCATAAAACCACCATATTTTTGATCTTCTTCAAAACCCTTTTCAAAATCCCCACCTCGCCGCCTTCTTCTGCTGTTGGTTCTTGAGTGTCCTCGCCATATCCTTGAAGTCCCTCGCCGCGTCCTTCATAGCTTCCGACTTGTCGTTAATCTGTTCCAGTTTCTCTCCCCTTTTGTTCACGTTGTCCATGGCCTCGGCCATTGCGCTGTGAGCCCCTCCCCCCCCCCGACCCCCCCCGCCCCCCTTCCCCCCGCCCTCGGCCCCTGCGAACAGCTCGCCCCTCGTCTCCTCTATCTGCCTCTCGTCTGCCTCGTTCATCTCCCTGTCTATCCTAGCCATTAGTTTCCCCCTGTCCGCCGTCTCCTCCTGCAGCTCCGCTAGGTGGCTGAGCGTCCTGTTGAAGCAGCTGTCGCAGACCCTCTCCTCCCTCGGTCCCGACGCCCCCGATATGTTGGCGAAGAATCCCCCTACCCCCCCCGAGTCCTTCGAGGAGTTAGCAAGCTCCCCCCCGGGACCTAGGATCACCATGGCCTTGCTGGTGCAGGCACCGCAGGCTAGAATGCCGCACATGCGGCAGTGGTGCCGACGGTTAACGGCTGTGAAACCGTCCTCGCAGAGCATGCAGGCCGAGGAGGCGGAATCCTCCTTCCAGAGCGACTTGTCAATGGGCTTGAAGAGGTGGTGGGAGAACTGGGAGGTGGAGGGGGTGGGGGGGTTTCATTAGAAGTGGGGTGGGGTGGAAGAATCAGACGCAAGTGAGCGATTCAATGAATCGTCGTCGTATCGGTCCCCTTCTTCTACGCTCACCTTGAGAAGTTCATCCTGCCCGATCTTCCTATCTTTCCAGTCCTTCCTCCCCTGTCTACAGACCTCCTTGATCCCTTCAGGCATCATGGCCTCAAGTTCCTCCCCGTACCTGCACCCTCCCCTCACGAGTTCCATGATCCCCACGAAGACCTTATAACACCAAACCTCGTCCACCTCTTCCCCCGCGTTCCCTTCCAGAACCCTCTGCCCCTTGGCCCCGCACATAAGTACGTCCAGTGCAGTCCTCCTCCTCCCTTCCCCCTCCATACCTTTATCCCTCTCATAAACGCTCCCCCTAACCCTCCCATCTTCCCTCACAGGTAAGTTAGGGCAAGCCCCAACCCCAATCAAGTTCCTCATCGTCTCAACATCAAACAATTCCCCCTCCTCCCCCCCCCCCTCCTCCGCACAGACAACCTGCAGTGGCGTAAGCCCATCCTTAACCCTCCTAACCCCCACCCTTGCCCCAACGTTACTAAGAACTTTAACCATCCTAGGTTTCCCACCTTCAGCCGCTAAGTGCATAGGTGTGTTACCCTCCCCGTCGACTTCGTTAACATCACACCCGGCAGACGTGAGTAACCTTAACACCATATACGCATCTTTGGAATTCTCTAACTTCATAGCTGCGAGGTGGGATAAACAAACACCGTTCACATCCTGAACTGTAGCGTCACCACCGTTTGATATTAGTAATCTAACCATAGGTAACCCCTCTGTGTTTGATATTGCCGAGAACAGTGGAGTACGACATTCGGACATGTCTAGTGCGTTTGGGTCGGCTCCTTTATCTAACAGATATACCGCGATCTCTAAATTCATACCCATGCTTGCGTAGTGTAGTGGTGTATAACCAGAGGGGTCTCTTTTGTTAACGTTTGTTTCGGTTAACGTGGAGTGTAGCATAGGTAGGTCGTTTGTAAGACACGCTGTGTATATAGAGGTCCGTGATACTAGATGCCGCCACCCAGTTGGTAGTGTGGTTGGTCGTTTCATCTTCGAGTTGTTGCGTATATGTGATGCAATTATCGACTGTGATAATAGTGTTACCCAGACAGCGTGGGAGGTGGGGTTGGGGGAGGTGAAGATGTAGGTGCGGAGGGGGGTTATTAGTGCGAAGGATAGTTCGGGGGACTTGGAGAGGGAGGAGTTGTGACCGACTGATACGAGCTTGTCCATGACTTTGAAGATGTCCGTCTGAGCCTTGTTCCCCGAAGCCTTTGAGTCTTCGGAGGATGCCTTGGTTGATTCCTTTTTACCCATCCCGAGGAATGCTCCGGCTAGGGACTTGGGTATCATGCTTGCCCTACCCGTCTTCTTCTTCCGAGCAAAGTTCTTGAAGGGGTTCCTGCTCTTCTTCTCACCCTCCTCCTCCACCGCGGCCTCTGCCAAAGTTGGCGCGGATGCTGACGGATCGTCCCCGTGTGTAAGCATCGATGTTTTCGTCAAGTCAATGACCATGAGGTCGCAGAGCCTCTCATACTGCGGGGAGTGAGTGGTGGGGTGGTGGTGTGGTGGGAGGAGTTAGTATTGATGAGTGATGGGTGATGGGTGATGAGTGATGAGTGATGAGTGACGAGTGACGAGTGATGAGTGCTAGTAAAATAAGTCCCCCTCCCCTCTTTCCTCTCACCTGTTTAACCTCTACCTGTATACCCCCTCTATTCCCCCCCCCCTCACTATGAGTACCTTTAATAATCCCTTCCTCACCATCCTCACTTTTCCCCCTCCCCGGTTCGCTCATAGTACCTCTAATATCATCTCCAGCATTACTATCCCTGTTCCTCTTCAATACCTTACAAACAACCACACACTCCGTGGTTAAAACGAGGTCCCTTTTGTTAGTACTCTTCACCACACTAGACGTACCCTTCTTTTCAAGTGTCTCTCTCCTAATTATCGGAGGTCCGACACCTTGACTAGTAGAAGAAGGTCGTAAAGTTGAAAGAAGACCTACCTTATCACTCCCCTGGTTGAGAACGTCAACACCTAATTCAGTGGTGAGGTCATCGATCTGCCATCCACCTAACTCACTTACGAAGGATTCGATTTCAAGTTGCTCTTGTGGGTTTCTTGTGTAACCTAGAGGGGTGGTTGAGGTGGTGTGGTAGGTTTGTATGGTTGATATTGTACTACTTATCAAGTTTGATACATCGGTGGTTGGGGGGGGAGGAGGTTGAGGGGAAGATGATGAGGGAGAGTCTTCGTCTTCAGTACTGTTTGGTGGAGTGGGGTGGGGTGGGGTAAGGGGGGGTGAGGAGAAAGGGGGTTGAAGGGGGTTGGAGGGGGTAGGAGGGGCAGTGGCGGTTATGTTTGTAGTCATGTTTGTAGTCATGTTTGTAGGCCATGTCCACTCTCTTATGTCCACTCTCTCATATTTGTCTTAAGTAAGTTCTTACTTACCTATCTCCATCATCAAAGGGGTTCTCCTTGTTCCCAACGAGGACTGCTTGTGAGATGTTACTTTGAGAATTACTTTGAGGATTGGTTTTCTCATTTGTTGGTGATTGCGTTGATGATTGTGGTGATTGAGGTGAGTCTTGTGATGGTGATAGGAATCCAGATAAGTCATCATCAATCTCTATGGCGTCCATAGCTGCATCAAGGTCCATGGAGGATGCTCTTGACATGCTGTGTGTGGGAAGTGGGAGATGTGTGTGTATATGTGTGTGTGTATGTGTAGTGTATGTGTGTGCGTAGTGTGTATCTGAGTGTATATCTGTAAGAGGTAAAATCTGGAATTAGATTTGCAAGATTCTACTCCTCTAATTCTGTTTCTACAGCTCTTTATTGACGCTATTTATGATGTAGCTGTTAGAGTTGACAATGTAACTACACTTTGTATAAATAAATGGAGAAAGTAGAAGAAATTGATGAAATAAGATGGGAAAAAAGATGAGAAAGGCAGAATAGAGGCCGAAATTGAGTGACGAAATTGAGACGAATTGAGAAGACGATTCATACACCTTACTTCGTAACTTCGACATACAATACCTACACACAATATGAGGGGTGGATACGCGAATTTCATTGTATTTATCTGCTTTTCTTTCATCCCGACCTTGACAACTTTCACTTGCCCATCTCAACCCTTTCCTCATCATTGCCCCTCGTCAACCTCGCCCTCCTGCTTGCCTTCAGTAGCTCCTACATCTGCTGCTTCTACTACTTCTATTTCTTCCTTCCTTCCTTCCTCTCCTACACAAGGCTCTGCCAACACTGATGGCGACAACTTCACCTCCAAAGCATTCCTGGACCCTAACAAGATAACCCTTCTCGCCGGTCTCCTCTCCTACAAGTGCGCTCAACCTACCCTCCTCAGTCTGATATCATCCCACGCCCTCCCTTCCTCCCTCAACTGTCGCGGTCTCCTCGAAGACTCTGTCCCCTCATCCTTATCCTCTCCCCAAACACCTCACCGTTCCATAGTTTCATCCTTCCTCTCAACAACGTCTTTGATAACACGTCTTCCCCCCTCAACCTACCTCCCTATATTAACCTCCCCCTTTACCCTTACCCCTCCCCACCCTTCAAATGTCCCCCCCTTCACACCACCAAGACGTCTATTAGTAGGTACACTATCATACCTAAACACAACAAACGACGTTTGTTTAATCCGCGATCGTCAAGACACAAACACTAGATTCAGCTTAGTTATAAGCCCTGCAGGTGACAGAGCAAAGGGTCCTAAAATCGCCCGGGTCCTCCTCCAGGTTTCACCACTAGGTAACATTGAGATAAGAGGTGTAGAAACTAGGTATAAAGATAGGGGTAAAGGTTGGGCTGTTATGGTTGTTAAATGCGTGGTGGATATGTGCGAAGTTTGTTTCGGTTTTGGTCCTAGTACTGTTCGAATAGATAAACCTGCTTTATGTCTACTACTTACCAAGTCCGGGTTCAAACCTGAGCCAAACAAAGGGATCTCAGTATACGTAGGAAAAGGTCCGGGGGGAAGAACAGAAATAAGCCCGAAGAATAGGGTGGTTGATTTGAGACCTCAGTTCCCGCCGCACTTCTGTAAGAAACAGAATATTACCATTGTTAAAGAACAAGGTGAGGAAGTCTCGGAAACAAAGGTATGGTGTAAATTCGAACCACCACCAACAACTATGAAACAAGATGGGGAAGCAGGGGTTGTGAGATGGTATAGTGCGAGGTTGGTAGCGTTTCTTGGGACTGTGGGGGAAAAGGGGGAAGGACTTTGGGAATGGTGGAGGGAGAATGAGGGGGATAAGGAGGAGATTGGGGGATTGTATTGAAGGGAGATTAGATTGCTTTTTGTTGTTCAAGTTACTTTTCGTAATGGGCTTTTTCTAACTACCGTCTCCTGCTAAATTGATGCTGGTGACATAACATGGATGCGGCTTAAGATCGGATACTTGAGTGCAAGCCCGTATTTATTAATACGGGAGATAGCGGTCAATCTTTTTAGATCTTGAAAGACTGTATTTCAAAGCTTCATTTATTTCCAGAGGAATCTCAATAAAACTCCTCACTCACATTTATTCCATTTTAGTTTACTAGTTCCTCAATTTACCATGACTGAAGTGAAGAAAATGAAGGTAAGCAAACACTTCCTACGCCCCACATACACACACACACACGTATACGTCTACCATCTATCCACAAATCAAAACTACATCCCATCGACGTCCCGCCATCTCACAATTCAATCATCTTCTCTCTCCCCTCCATCTCTCCCCCCCTCCTCACCCCGTCTCCCTCCCCCCTGATCCCTCTTATTCTCATCCTCCCCAACTCCATAGGTCGCCGAGCTCCGCGCAGCCCTGGAGAAGCGTGGGTTGGACACGTCCGGTCTCAAGGCAGATTTGGGTAACCGTCTCCAGGCCGCCCTCGACGAAGAGGAGTTCGGGGTCGACGCTCCCCCCGCCACTTCCGCCGCCCCCGCTAGCGAAGAGGCCGCCCCCGCCATGGAGGATGAGTTGGAGGTTGCGGAACCAACCAAGGTTGAGGATGAGGTCAAGGCCCCCGAGCCTGAGCCCAAGCAGGAGGAGGCTGCGGGTGAGGCCTTGGAGCCTGCAGCGGCGCCTGCCCCTGCCCCCGCCGCCCCACCCCTAGACGCGTTCGCGGCCGCGAAGGCTGCAAGGGCGGCTCGTTTCGGTATCCCCATCCACGTATCCGAGGCTGAGAAGGCAGCGGCTAAGGCGGCCAAGAACAAGGAGAAGAAGGAGAAGGCCAAGGCCCGCAAGCTCGAGGCTCGGTCTTCGCAGCAGGCTCAGGGCGGGGCCAAGAAACAGAAGGTCCAACATCAGGGACAGAAGAAGAATTCAGTACCGCTACTACCTAAAGACGAGATCGAGAAGCGCATCCGCCGCGCTGAGAAGTTCGGTACCACGGGGACGGCGTTGGACGAACTTAAGGCACAACTTAGGAGACACAGGTTCAACGAAGAGAAGGCTATTGACGAGAGTAAAAGTAAGGAGGTGAAAGCGGAGGAAGCTAAGGAGGCGGGCAAGATTATCGCGGAAAGGGCGGCGATGAAGAAAAAAGAAGAGGAGGAGAAAAATTTGTAGAGGGAAAACCTTTGGGAAGGGGGGGGGGAGGGAACGAATCTGACTGATGAGACTTTTGATAATGGAATTGATGGGAAGGAAACAACGTTTTAACTAAATTCAAAGGGGAACTTGGCTAACGTTTCTATATCTCATTCCGGTCCAAGACGAAATCGACGAAATCTGGGATTTTATACGACGAATCATAGTTTTCTAGAATGTTATGTGTTTCCCATGTGCGTTTCCAGAATGGCCATCTGTTTCTACACTCAATTTTACTACTACTCTACCTCTACTCCAGCCACCACTTCGGAATCACACTCAACTTTGAATCCTCTAAAATGTTGTCTCCCGCAACACGCCTTGTTTTCTTCTTCTTGCTCCTCTCCCTCTTGATAGCGAAATCTAGTGCTGCCTCGTTCGCCTGTAATAATGATGATAATTGCGCCGGCTGCTACGAAGACGGCGACGGCAACCCAGTCGACGGTTCCAACGATTGCTATTGGGAACCAGTAAGAGGCAACGGCGGTGAATGCCGTAAGAAAAGTGGGCATGGACACTGCCAGGTCAACGACGACGATGATGATGATGATGATGATGATGACAATGGGGCGTGCTGCTGCTACCACAACCCGGGACAGTGGGAGTACTTTTGTACAACTCCGGAAAATTGCGAGTACCACGGCGACACGTGCGAGGATATAAGCAATTGCGAGAGTATTTTTGACGGCTGCAAGGATATGGATGATGATGATGATGATGATGATGAAGAAGCTCTACATTTCTTCATCGGTCTGATCGCTGTTTTACTTCCGGTTGTTCTTTGCTGCTGCTGCGGCTGCTGCTACTACAACCACAAGAAGAAGGCTTCAGCAAATGTGCACGGCACTCCGCAGGGGAAGCCTGTAACCCCAACCTTTCAGCAACCGGAGCAACACCAGCAACAGGAGAACCCGAAGCCTATAACCCTAACCTTTCAGCAACCGGAGCAACCGGAGCTAATGGGCCTGCAGATGACGAAGACCCCGCAGGAGCAACCGCAGCAGCAGATGCAGCAGCAGATGCAGCATCAAATCGCAGTGCCAATGGTGACAGCACTAGCGGCAGCACCAGTGGCAGTACCAGTGCCAATTATGCCAACACTAGCGGCAGCACCAGCGGCAGCACCAGTGCCAGCACCAGTGCCAGCACCAGTGCCAGCACCAGTACCAGCACCAGTTGAAATGGTTGAAGTTGACGTACCCTTTTGGGGAGGAGGGACCGCAGTTTCAGTGATTTATAAGGACAGGTTGATCATGGTCGACGTGCCGAAGGACGCACCACCGGGTACGAAGATGATGTTGCCTGTGCCGGAGAGTGAATTGTAGGTGCACAGCACTACTGGGGTCGTGCACCATGGCATGGAGTGCGGGGGAGATTGTAGGGGACGAGGAAAGGGCCGAGGGGGGGGAGGAAAGGGTGCTGACCCTCAGGGACGTCACAATCTTTGGAAGTGGCAACAGCACCCTGATCGAGTGGGGGGAGGAGGTCCCAGCTGGGGACCCTCAAGTCTTGACGGCGGCGAAGGCAAGAACAGAGAAGGGGGCGATCGACGTCACGGTGACGGCGGGAGGCTAGGGACCAAAGTCAGTCAAGAATGTCTAGACGAAAGAAATGAGACGCTTGAGTTTCCTGCGAGGTTAAATATATATATATAAACGAACGTTCTTGAAATGAATGAATTAGTCGTGTTCGTTTTGGTAGTTTTGTTTTTGGTTTCATTCACTTTTGTTTTTGTCTCAGAGATCATTTATTTTTCACTGAAAGGAAGGTTCTCTTGCCCAGCATTTATTATTTCCTCCTCCCCAATACACTTTAGGCACCTATTCCTAAAAACCGAACCTTCAGAAGCGAGTACCTATTATACCTATACAATACCCGTCTGGTTTCAAGTGCCTTAACCTCTTAACTTAATCTCAGTCTCAACTGATCGCAAAGGCATTTATCATGGACAAATCTTCGGCTCTCAAAGCCCCCACTGCCGACATCACTGCCGACATCCTGGATGTGTTTCGTGAGACAATGTCTGGAGCGGTCGACAAAGTCTCCTCTTTTGACCTCGCTCAAATCAAGGCCTTTGCTGATCGTGAGGACACCCCCAACGGTTTGTCCATGTTCGCTATCTCTTGTTTACAGGAGTTGGAGGACAGGGGCAAGCGGGAGGCGAAAAAGGAAGAAGAGGCTAGTCAACATATTAAGAGAACGCTGACATCGGTCCAAGCACCTGGTGCCAGGAGGGGAGCAACACAGGCAAACAACATTCTTGGTTCTTTGTTGAAGCTAGGCGAGAGGATGGACGCTGATAAGGCTGTAGCTAAGAGCGGCTTCAAGGAGGGCGAGGAAGTGCATAACTTCGACATCACACTCAAGGAAGCGCTCGTTCAGACAACATGGAATATTGGAGTCATGTTGCTCATATCTGCTGTGCTATGCGTTGTTGTAGCAGGGTTAATCTACGGATTTTGGAGTTTTCTACAAGGAGTTTCTATCCGAGACGCTGCTGTTCTTCAATTTGGAACTAACTCGACGATCGAGGATTACGGTCGAGTAGATTTTGTGGATACTTACTCTGATGAGAGAGAAAGACGGACAAAGCAATTTCTCAGTATAGGATGCGCATTTTCTTGTGCGGGCATGTGTACGTTCTTTTTATTTGGGCTTGAGAAGGGCGTACCGTTGGTTTTCTATTCCAGATTCTTCCTCGTCATGATGCTTCCGGCGTTTTTGCCGACTGTTTATTACTAGGGAGTGGCGTACTGGTTGTCATTATGTGCGTCTTTATGGGGGTATGCAGCTCCATGATGCCTGATCTCATGGGTAAAGGCATTGGAGATTTGATGCAATTGGCTGTAAAAAGTACCCGTGACAAAGTAGCCTCTGACAACGGGGAGATAGTGAAAGTAAAGACGAAGAAGACAAAGAAACAACGACTGAAAACTGCCGTGATCACTACCCTCCCCTGTCTCTTTACCTGCGTAATGATCGTTGTGTACTCGTCCCTTATATTTGCGCTCTACAATGCATATGACACTGACACATGGAAAGCGGCAATCTCTGTGCTTGCTCTCTTGGTGAAAGTCACAGGCAACAAGGCTGAAATCAAACTTGTCGAGTTCGTTGGCGATGGGCTTACTGTTTGGGCTGCCGATTGCATGTTGTTCGGATATGAGTTCGCTACAGCGTTGCTCTGTAGGGTCCTCCAGCTATCTATCCCTTCCCAGCAGATTGCGCAGCTCATGTCGCTGTTCGGATGCATGTTAGAGATGGGCGTTAGGGTCTTCTTTTTCAACAACTACCTAAAGGATGGTTTGCGAAAGGGAGGGAAATGGACAGAAGAGGAAAAGGTTGCTTACAGGAAGAGGGGAATGCTACGTGCACAAGATGGAAATAATGATATGGTTGTGGAATATTTGTCTTGTGCTGCAGCTGTGGCAATCCTGATTTTCGCTGTTCCTACAGGCGCATTAAACCTCGAGGCAAGTCAAGCTGTGGATAGATCGCAAATCTATTCTATTGTCCAATTTCAAGTAGGCCCGGAAGTCATACTGGACTTCTACTGCGTCTTCATGGAAGTTTTTGGGGGCTTGGGTGTCTTTCACTCAAAGTATTGGGACTTACTTACAGGTGCAAAGACGACGAAGGGTCGGTGGAGGTTCTTCGGGAACCTGTTGAAGAGTTTTGTAGGGAAGATATTCATCACTCTGACGTTCTCCTGTTTGATCCTCTTGTCAATCGCAAAGTGACGAAGCATTAACGGGTTGAGCATTAACGGGTTGAAAGGGCTGAAGAAAGCGGTATAAAAAATAAACCCCTGTACATGTTCTTCAAAGAAAAAGAGGGATTCACACACGCCCCCTTACCGTTCAACTTTAACCTCATCCATCCTCATCCGTTCCCTCCCTCTAATCTCCTCTACCTCCCTCTCCCTCTCCTTCTCAAGTATAGCAACCTCAACTGCCTTCCTAACGACGTTCCCCTTGACCATAGCCTCCTGCCATTCCTCCTCTTCCTCGCTCCTAACAGTGATCGCACCCCCGCATCCAATCTTAACCTTCCCCCCCTCCACCACAGCCGTCCTTATGCATATGTTAAGGTCGACCTCCCCCCTACTCGCCCACCCAATGCTCCCTGAGTAAACCCCCCTATCCCTACCCTCAAATTCCCTTATATAACCCATCGTCCTTTTCTTCGGTGCTCCCGTCATGCTTCCCCCAGGGAAGCACGCCCTTACAGCATCCGAAGTACTTCCACCCTCCTCTATCTCCCCCCTTATAGTGCTAACAAGCTGGTGCACAGTTGCGTAGCTCTCGACCTCAATGAACCTTGGAACCTCCACAGACCCCCTCCTACAGGTCCTCCCAAAGTCAGCCCTTACGAGGTCGACGATCATAAGGTTCTCAGCCCTGTCCTTACCGCTGTTTTCAAGCTCCCTCCTAGCGGCATCGTCAAGCTGTGGGTCTGCGCTACGCTTACGGGTACCCTTGATTGGCTTGCTCTCCATTTTACCACCCTCCTTTATCCTTAAGAACCTCTCCGGGCTGCTGCAGCAGACCTGCAGGTCCCCAAAGTCCATGTACGCCCCGTAGGGTGCAGGGTTGATCCTTCTAAGTGCTTGGTAAATATCAGAAGCCCTAACTTCGTCAGGGAGGTCACGGGACACCTCGTTCGTTAGACATATCTCGTATGTGTTCCCCGTCGTTATTAGTTTCTTCGCCTCAACAATGTCTGCTATGTACTCTTCCCTAGACTTTGAGAGCCTCCAGTTACCGTCATCCCCATGGTCAAAGTCAGTCTCCCTGCAGACGACCTCGTCGTCCAGGAACTTCCTCCTCCCCCCCCCCACCTCCCGCTGTCCCGCCCTCCCCATGTCCCATTCCTTAAGTTCCCTAACAAGTCTCTCTACCCCTTCCCTCCCCCCGCACGCCCATCCCTTCCCCTCCAATTTATCAAAAACGACCCACTCCTCAACCTCCATCCACTTCCCCCCATCCCCCTCATCCCCCCCGTCCCCATCGAAGCACCCCCTCCCATACTCGTAGCTAAGGTACCCCACAACCCCACCTTTAAACTCCCCCCTCCCCTCACCATCCCACAAACCCTTGGTACCTGAGTCTACAGCGTCTGAGAGACCACCGTGGAACCGACGACCGTAGCCCATGTAATGGTATCTATCGTGATACCCTCCCTCACCATCTGGTCTACTTGGACCTACGTCTGAGAGACCTCCTGAGTCTAAGTGGAATGTAGGAGTTTTGAAACCTTGGTTTCCGACGTTCAGGTTGAAGAGGTAACTTTGAAACACTTCTACCGTTGCCCAGGTTGGGAGTGGGATGCTTACTATGGGACGAGTAGGAGTTTCCTGAACATGGGAGACATCTTGACTCTTTTTCACCTCCATATCTTTAGTTGTAATATCCTTGACCTCCTCACCAACCTCAATTTTTTTCCTCCCTCTTTTCTCCTTCATACTTCTCTCTACCCATTCCTCAAACCTCCTTAAATACTCCTTCCCCCCCTTACTCCCCACACTCTCCGGGTGTCCCTGTATCCCCCATCCCCATACATCCTCCCCCTCTTCATGAAACTCCACGATATTAACAACCCCATCTTCCTTCCACGTATGTTTAACCGTACCTCTAACTTTACCGACCACGCCGTAACTATGATACCTAGTCCAACCCTCTTCAACTCTACCGTGCTTTACTTTATCCATTACTTTCACACCTCTATCATCCGAGGTGGAGCTACCGAACACGTGCATGAACTGCATACCGAGACATACACCTAACATGGGAATTTTACCGCGGAATTCGCGAAGCACATCATGGAGAATACCTACGTCTGATGGTACGGTAACACTACCAGGGCCGGGTCCTATTATAATACCGTCTGGATTCAAGGATGTTATGGATGATAAGGGACAGGTTGAGGGGAGGACTGTGCAGTGTGATGTTAGGTATAGGGGTATGTTGTAGGTGTATGAGTCTGATGAATCTATTATTACTATGTGGGGTTTATTGTTGAGGTGGGTGTGGGAGTGGAGTTTGTTTTGGAGATTTAGTTGTCGGGGATATGGAGTAGGAGGAGGAAAATTTGTTTGAAGACGTGATTTGACAATAGGATGATATGGTATGAATGATATTGATGATATTAACAAGATAGTCAATATGAATAGTCGTAATATATCATTAAGGAGCTGCATTTAGGATACAGAGCAACGCGAGTCGATGTTCCACCCAACTTATTTACTCAGTCTTATCACTAATAAATATATCACACAGTGGAAGTGATGTTAAACGACTATTCAAATACACTACTAAGGATGATGAGCCGAGAAGGACTAAATCAACCCAAATTGCCTAATTTAGAAACAATGGTGGGGGAGAGAAAAGAAAGGTGCGGGATGGGAGAAGAATGGGCCGCCCACATGAGGTTACATGAGGTTTTTGGAGCCTCCAAAAAAGAAAATGTTTGTTCGTAAGGACAAAGAAAACGTTGTTCGTTATTTCGGGACCCTTCTGCATGGCCGTTCAACAGTGATTTTAGAGTTACAGAAATTCCAGAATAACTCTCCACATGACCTTCGGGAGCCTCTTGCGTGTCGCGGTTACCCCAAGTGTTTGCGCTTCACCTCCGTCCTCTCGCTTCCTCTTTTTTTGCGTAGTAAAGAGTGCCTTGAGGCAGGTCAGAACGGTGACGCGTTCGCGTATGCGGTGCCACCTAGAATGGAGAAGGGCCTCGACAGTCGGCATATTTTGAGCGGCAGTGGCAGTGTCTAGGGCAGTGCAGTTCCAGAAGCAGTGGATACCGACGTAAACGGCAGGAGATAAACTGAGTCTCGTCAAGGCAGAGCATCCGGAGAAGGCGGCATCGCCAATCGTTGTCACTCCGTCCGGGATGGTGATGGCTGCGAGGGAGGAGCATCCGTCGAAGGCGTGCCAGCCAATCGTCGTCACTGAGTCCGGGATTGTGATGGATGCGAGGGAGGAGCATTCCCTGAAGGCGTGAACGCCAATTGACGTCACTCCGTCCGGGATTGTGATGGCTGCGAGGGAGGGGCATCTCGCGAAGGTGCCATCGCTTATTGTCGACACTCCCTCCGGGATTGTGATGGCCGTGAGGGAGGAGCATCCGTCGAAGGCGTTTTTGCCAATTGTCATCACTCCAATTGGGATGGTAACGGCCGTGAGGGAAGAGCATTTGTAGAAGGCGTGATCGCCGATCGTCGTCACTGAGTCCGGGATTGTGATGGCTGCGAGGGAGGAGCATCTTTCGAAGGCGCCGTTGCCAATCGACGTCACTCCCTTTGCAAAAGTCACCTCTGTGAGTTCACGATCAAATTGGAATGTCTCTTTGCCAGAGTATACTGCTGATTTGGGCATTTTGGGAAGAATTTGGGAAGGATTTGTGAAGGATGAAAGACCAAACCCTTAGAGCGCTTGAGTTAGGGTATGGCGTGAATGTATAGATGGAGAGGAGGAGATTGAAAGTTAGGTATTGGGCGATGTGGTTTTGTTGGACCAAATTTTATTTAAAGCCTGTAATGCGTTTGGATATGGTGTAGGTAGTAGTATTGTTGTTGGTATTGTGAAGAGTGTAGTCGGTTGTAAAGAGTAGCTAAAGCTTGTAATACAGCTTTCTTGTCAATAATGCCCAAATCTTTCCCAAAAGCCCCAAAATAAATGTGGTTGCTTTTGGAGCCTCCAAAAAAGAAAACGTTTGTTTATAAGAAAGCGTTCTCGTGAAAATGAAGGACTCTTCTGTGTGCCGTTCAACAGTGACTTTAGAGTTACAGAAATTCCAGAATAACTCTCCACATAACCTTCGGGAGCCTCTTGTATGCCGCAGTTCCCTGAAGCGCGACCACTTCATCTCCGTCAAGGCGCTTCCGCTTCTGCCTATCCGATCTCCTGGGCTGGTCCTCCAAGAGTTTCTTGAGGCAGGTCAGAACGGTGACGCGCTCAAGTATGCGGTGCCACCTAGAATTGAGGAGGTCCAAGACAGTCGACATATTTTGATCGGCAGCGGCAGAAATTAGGGCCGTGCAGTTTAAGAAGCAGTCTAAACCAATGGAGACGGCAGGAGATAGAAATAGTTTGGTCAGGGAGGAGCATTCGGAGAAGGCGTCATTGTCAATCGACGTCACTGAGTCCGGGATTGTGATGGCTGCGAGGGAGGAGCATTCCTGGAAGGTCGCAATGTCAATCTTCGTCACTCCATCCGGGATTGTGATGGCTGCGAGGGAGGAGCATCCTCTGAAGGCGCCATTGCCAATCGACGTCACTGTGTCCGGGATTGTGATGGCCGTGAGGGAGGAGCATCCTTGGAAGGCGGAATAGCTTACCGTCGTCACAGAGTCCGGGATTGTGATGGCTGCGAGGGAGGAGCAACCCTTGAAGCCGGCAGGGGTTATCGTCGTCACTCCGTCCGGGATTGTGATGGCCGTGAGGGAGGAGCAATCCATGAAGGCTTGATCGTCAATCGTCTCCACTGAGTCCGGGATTATGATGGCCGTGAGGGAGGAGCATCCTTGGAAGGCGTGATAGCTAATTGTCGTCACTGAGTCCAGGATTGTGATGGCTGCGAGGGAGGAGCATCCGAAGAAGGAGAATTTGCCAATCATCGTCACTCCGTCTGGGATTGTGATGGCTGCGAGGGAGGAGCAATCCCTGAAGGCATAATTGCCAATCGTTGTCACTGTGTCCGAGATTGTGATGGCTGCGAGGGAGGAGCATCCGCAGAAGGCGTGTTCGCCAATTGTTGTCACTGAGTCTGGAATTGTGATGGCTGCGAGGGAGGAGCATCCCCAGAAGGTGCCATCGCTTATTGTCGTCAGAGAGTCCGGGATTGTGATGGCTGCGAGGGAGGAGCATCCCCTGAAGGCGCCAACGCTTACCGTCGTCACAGAGTCCGGGATTGTGATGGCTGCGAGGGAGGAGCATCCCAAGAAGGCCTCATCGCCAATCATTGTCACTCCCTTTGCAAAAGTCACCTCTGTGAGTTCATCGTTGTTTTTGAAGCTCTCTACGCCAGAGTATACTGCTGTTTTGGGAAGGGGATAGTACCCAGCTGGGACGTCCTCTTCCTCTTCCTCGTAGTCAATCATAAAATCATCATCACTATAGTCATCACTATAGTCATCACCATAAGCAAAGTCTAATTCACTCATTATAGGGATGGAGAGGATCTTTTATGGCAGTGCACGAGCTAGAGTATGCTAGGGTATGGCGTGAATGTATAGATGGAGAGGAGGAGATTGAAGTTAGGGATTGGGTGATGTAGTTTTGTTGGGGACCAAATTTAGCTAAAGCCTGTGATGTGTTTGTTTATGGTGTAGGTATTATTATCGTTGTTGGTATTATGAAGAATTAGGTAGGTTATAAAACGTAGCTAAAGTGTATAAAAACAGTTTTCTTGCCAAATTCTGCCCAATCTCCCCCAAGCCAGACCCAAAAAATTGAAGGACCACCTTACTAAATAAATCAATGTACTTCTATTTCTCTGGTCCTCTCTACACCCCCCCTCCAAACATCTCACCAAGCTCAATAACCTCTACCCCATCCCTCGCAAAGTTCCCTAGGTTCGGGAGGACCCTCTCTACGTCTTCCTCCTCCTCAACCCCAAACCACCTAACAATTGGGTTCCACCACCCCTCCCAGGGGGTCGTAGGTATCAGCCTCCCCCTCCCCACGTTTTGGCTCCCCTCCTCCCCGTACTCGTCAATGAACTTCCCGTGGACCTTCCCCCCCTTAACCCCCCCCCCCAGAACGAAGTGGTTCCCGGCCCACGCGTGGTCCGTACCCACCCCGTTGTCCGTGAGCGTCCTCCCGAAGTCGCTCGCTGTCACGACTGCCACGGAGTCCCATATTCCCAGGTCCTTCATCTCCCCCGTGAACGCCTCTAGGGCGCCGTCGACCTCTTCGAGGTTCGACGTGAGCTTGTCCCCGAGGTTGGTGTGAGTGTCCCACCCGCCGATGTAGACGTAGAAGACGTCCCTCTCGTTCTTCATGGACACCTCGTTGGCCCTTATTATCTTGCTGACCTGCTTGAACTGGGAGGTGAGCTGACCGCCTACGTACTCCCTGGTCACCTCAGCCCCCTCCAGCGCACTCTCGAGCTCAGATGTACGCTTGAACATCGTCTGGAGGCTGTCCGCGAAAGTTTCTCCGAGGAAGCTGGAGCCCTTCACGCTAGTTATGTTCCTAATGGCGGGGTAGAGCCTCTCCAAGTTCCCGTCCGCGTCGAAGGGCACGACGCCCTCAAACTTGCTAATGACGTTGGCGGCGCTGCTGACATCCGTCTCGAGGACCTTGGAGTTACCGTCTATGCTGTAAGCCCCAACCGTTACCCCCTTCTCTACCAACACATCCTTCAGCCTGCCGATCCAGCCGCTCCCGGTCGGATCCTCGGGCTGAGCCGTGTGGAGGGCCTGGGCCTGGCTGTTGTGGCTGAAGAGGCTCGGGGGCCGCTTGCTGCTCTTCTTGTGGAACTCCTCCTGGGTTATCCTTTCGGTTAGGACGCCGACGTTGGCGATGAAGGAGGCGTCGCCGTCATTGTACATGTCCCGAACGTGGGAGAGGGACGGGTGGAGGCCGAACTTCTTGCATACCTGGTGGGACCCACCAGAATCTACCTCGAGAAGGGAGCCCTTGCTAAGGGCGACGTTCCCGCGGACACTCTTGTAGTTTTCGTACATGTCCTTGTCGCCGCATTCGGAGTGTGGCACGATAAAATTGTAGCTGTCCGCGGCCCCGAACATCATCACGTACACCAGGGCCTTGTAATCGCTCGCCACCTTCGCGGGCTCCTCCTCCTTGATCACCCTGAAATCCTCCCCATCAACGACGTCGTTGAAGGCTGTGCTGTGGAACTCCGGGGTCATCACGATGAGCTGCTCCGCGGCCCTCGTGGCCTTCCCCACGTCCCCGTACCTACTCAGCTCCTTCTCGTACTCCCCGACGATTATGGCCCTGTTGTGGGAGCTCATCCGACCGCTCGTCAGGAGCAGGGTGAGCTCGTCGACCACCTGCTCCCCCCTTACCAGCCCTTCGACGTTCGCCGGGCAGGAGCCGCAGGACACCGGACAAGCCTCGTAGTCGGTCCTCCCGTACTGGTCCGTTACAGAGGTGCTGAACTCGTTGCAGACCCAGGTTTTCCCATTGCTCCGCCTTTTGGCCGAGCCCGAGCAGTCGTGATTGTACGGCGTGTCGGTGTCAAAGTTGAACCTCCTCCACTCGGGGTCGTCCACGCACGTCCTGTTCTCCAAGGCCGGCGCCACCGTGGGTGCGGCCGTCTCCTCGACCTCGGGGAGGGGGGAGGGCTCGTACGTTAACCTCCCGGCGACGTTGCCCTGCTCCTCGGGGGACAGCGTGTTCCTGTCGACGTCGATACAGTTAGTTCGAGCGTCGTAAGCGAAGCCTCCGGAACAACGGGTCAAACCATAACGGATTAGACTAGTCACCCCGTTCAGCCAGGAGATCGTGAAGGGGGCGTTGAGGAGCTGGCCCTCGGGGGCCTTTATATCCCGGGCTGCAAGCTGGTGAGGTACGAACGTCGGGTCGTAGTAGTTGAACACCGTGGGTGATTCGTATGCCATCTGGCCGATCTTCTCGGGCATAGAACGAAGCTCGAGCTCGGGATCGTCGACAGGGGAGTAAGAGAGGGAACGGAGGAGATGGAGGATCTTCAGGAGGGGCTCTCGCATCGTGCCGAAGGAGGGGTCGGAGTCCAACACCTGCGAAGCCGCCTCACTGTCTAGGAATATTGCCGCCACGGTGGCCCCGAGATCGCCGTAAGAGCCGGAGCCGAAGTCCTTCCCGTTGTAATTGCCGGTCCTGAAGGCGGTGGCGACAGCTTTCACGTATCGGGGAGACGGGTTGCTCGTGGTGAACCTCTGTATGAGCTTGTGCGCTATGAACGGCGCAGTATTGGGATGGTAGAACAGATGGTCGATCAGGCTGTCCACGTCGTTAGAGGCGTCGCGGGTAGTGGGCTCGATAACGCTCATGAAGGTGGGGGGGTTTCGGAAGGTTAGATCGCTCGACGTTAGGCGGACGGTGGAGAGGGTGTTCTTGAGAAACTGGGTTCGGCCAAGGGAGTCAACGACCTTGTAAGCGGTGATGAAGGTGCTGTTCCCGACAGAGCTCGAGTACGCGACCACAGAGCCGCCGTAGTTGATGGCTGTCAATTCTGGGTCCCCCGATGGATCTCTGAAGCCAATGTCGAGGCTCTCCATAATTTGGTCCCGGCTAGGTCTATCTTCACTGGAGAAAGGCGCTGAGTGCTCCACGGTGATATCGCACAAGCAGCTCGCCCCCCCGTGGTCCCCAACGTGCAAGGTGCAGGCGGACGTCCCGTTGGCCTCGGCGAGGCACCCGTCCTCAACCTTTGGAAACACTCCTCCGGCCCAGTGCACGTGGAAGTAGTTTCGGTTGTCGATGCGAACGTGGGGGAGGCCTTTGTTATTTATCAAAACGTCAACCCGAGCTACGAGGCCGTCGGGATTGACCTGAACTTGCATCTCGCAAGGCGCGTGGTTCCAGAACGCCCAGCTGTAATCGTAATTGGTCATGCTGAAGCTAAGTGCCTTCAAACCTTTCGCCTCACAACGCGATATCGCCTCCTTTTGCGTCACTCTCTGCGATGAACGATGTGTAAGAATTATGGCGACATTTCTCCTCCCATCCTAACATCCTTGCTCACCTCGCCTGTGAACACCGTCGCCGGCCCAGCCCCTGCCGGTCCGGTCCAGCAATTTTTTGTTCCCTCGAGACAACATACCGCTAGTGCAATTGGAAGCTTCGGATTTGCGCAAGCTCGAGGAGTATTCTTGCTGTGCGAAGTAACGAGAACCGCATTCTCGGGGAACAGGAGGTCGACACACGGTCGACGAACGTACTCGTAGAACGTCGAAACCACATCTCCGTTGGATGTTACGTCAATTCTGACGACGCGCGGCTGTTGTATCAGACATTCTTTGCCTGTGCATTTCAAATCCATGTCGAGGATGACATCACTCTTGAATTTGCAATTTCCTGACGAGTCGGCGTTGCAGAGAGCAGCGTAGAGCTCTGAATCTTGGCTGAGATCCATCTGCTTCAGCTCCTCGTTCCTCTTTGAAAAATACAGTTCTGCCGTCGCCATGTGCTTGTGATCATACTGCATTACAGGCAAAGACGAGTGTCCGAGGTAGCGATAGGCGGCCCCCTTAAGCAGGAAAGCTTTTTCAGGTAGGTCCTCGCATAGAACTGTGTTGTCGCCTAGATAGCCTCCAAGAGTGTCAGCCTTGGGGAAATAGTCATGGTGGTTGTGGATTATCCGCATTGGATCCACATTGTTCGCTGACCCATCGCCATTGCTACCCTCAATGTTCCCGCGAGACGCCTGCCTCTGAAAACCAGTCCAAACCCGAGCAAAGGTGATAATTTGGTCGTTGTCATATGACCCAAGCGGCTTGCCTTGCTCGTCAAGGACGTGGGTACCGTCAGCCTGAAGCTTGAAAAGTCCGATCGTGAACAGTTGCATCAGCTCACGGGCATAATTCTCGTCAGGATAGATCTCCGACCCGGTCGATTTCAGCATTTCTGCAAAGCTGCGATGATGTTTGAGCAGTACATCGACGTTAGAGTTAGCTAAAGACAAAAAATATGCAATGTATGTGTAGGTACCTTCTTCGTCCCAAACTCACCTCTTCGAACCGAGATATGACAACATGCTGCCCATTGCTGGCGAGTATGTCACCTCCTTCAAAATATCCCTGTAGTTCCCAAACGCGTGCCTTACGAAGATATCGTAGTACGCGAGGAACTTCTCGTTCTCGTTAGGGTTACCGGCCCCATCGGCACTTAAGACGAGGGTCTGGGACAGTGCCCACGCCATCCTTTGTCTCAATTGATCTTTGGCATTCAGTGCGAGTGTCGTGAAGACCATCTGCTTTGCCTCAGGAGCAAAGTGCTTCTGGTCGCTCAAGTTTGTAGCCTGGTTGCGATTGTCATTCGAGTCAAGAGTGCTCGTTCCAAACCTCATGCCAAGACTTGGAATAGAACTCACCTCCCCCGGTGAGCCACAAACTTCGACCCCGCCAGTGGTTGCAGCAAGCGCAGTCGCCCCGAAGTGGTCGGACACCTCCCTACGTTGAATTTGCTCAGGGAGCTCTCCAAAGCTGATGGTTTCTCCCAGACGGCCTATGCGAACAATCGAGTTTCGTTGATTCTCGCCAAGTCCCTGCGCCCAGCGGGGAATCGGATGCCAAGAAGGAAACACAATCTTTGCTGACCCAGAAAGCGCGACTGCCGCAATTGGATTTGCTCTCCCTTCTTTGAATGCGTTCACATTTCCAGGATGCGTGTGCGTCCAGTAGGTAAAATCGTACACGTCGTGTTCGTTGGGGTGAACGTTTTCGTAACATACGTTGTCCACCATCACCTTTGCGCCAACGGCTGAGTCGCTGCTATCTGAACATTCGCCCTTCACATCTATGTCAACTATGTCTCCGTTCATATCGGGAGATTCAGCGATGGCGGTCTCAATGACAGACTTGATGGCGGCATCCGTGCTATCTCCTGAGCAAACTCCACTCGACTGTTTCATCCAGCGCGACGTTGCGGATTTGCACGGCGAACTCATGTCGAGCGTGGTGAGGCCTTCAATGTAGTGGACGTGGCGTTCAGCCAACTCATAAAACTTCAAAATTGTTGGAGCATCGAGGGTCAGTTCGGTTGAGAATACAGGAGCCTGGCAGGCCGACGTGTCAGCAACGCAGGTGTGAGCGTTTACGAATGATTTTGGTACGTTCGAACATGACTCTCCAGGCACAGCAGGTTTCGTGGAAGGGTTCTCCAAAGAGTTATCGATGCGGTCGACCCTTGGATCGTAGATATAGTAGGTTGAGCTCGACTCCACCCGCGCAAAGAGAGTTGCGTCAATTTTTGTTGCGCAGTTTCGAGTAACAGAGTCTGAGAGGATCTTCACGTTGTCAACTTTAAAGTCAAGCTCAACAAAACTGCTGTCGGGAGCGGTGACGACAACACGCTCGCTAGGCGGGGCGGTGGCTTCGAATTTTATCAGTTGATTATTTGTCTTTCCATTGCAGTCCGAACCTGACCCGAATTTAATGACGCCGTCAAACTTCTCTTCCACTTTGCAGATGACTATTTGCGACGTTGTGGTGCCAAAATCTGTGGTGTCAGAGTCGAGCTCAGTTCTAACTTCTCCATCTACGAGGACAAGCGTCACTGAGCCGCTTGTGTCGAAGGATACAGTCTTTCCAATGTCGTTGTTGTTGAAGGCAAGCCGGTGCCAACGTGACTTTTGCTCGCACGGCCCGCGGACGTTGCCTACATCCAACCCTGTCATTGGTAACCTGAAGTTGCTTCTCTCGCGGTAATACTGGCGGTGAGATGTCATGGGTGTGCTGTCTATCTGATCCTTCAACCAAGAGAAGCGATCTTTAAAACTGTCGATCTCTTCTTTGGTTGCGCCGAAGGTTGCTTGGTTGAGGAACCTGGCACTCTCTGCCGACTTGGACGATGGCAGGTTCCCAGTGTTAATGTTTCGAACTTGGAAGGTTCCGTCTGAAGGAATCTTAGTCTTACAGCTCCTGCCACACGAGAAGTTAAGGTTGAGGGGCGGGATGCCTTCCCATTCATTACCGTCATAAGATCGAGCCGCAGGGATGGTCGTTCCATCAGGCAAAACCTTCTCCATGAAGAATAGTTGTCTACCGCTGGATATTTCAACGTACGTGCTGCCCGAAACTCCGATAGGTGCAGCCGAGGACGCCGGGTCGATGGCCGGAGAGAAGAGCCCAGCGAGGAAGGCCCCTGCAACGCCGGCAATCGACAAGACTGCAAGAACCCCAACCAAAAGGTACGTGTTGGAGAAGTAGCACCCGCATATGTTCTTGAGTCTACAGTTTCGAGGTTTGCGGTTGGTTTTGGGGGGTTAGCACGAGAGAGGATGACGGAAATAATATCAACAGTTTGGCATCCTTCGGGGCTCTCACCTCTTGGACCTATTTACCGTTCTGGAAGAAGGCTCCTCGATTTGGAAGTTGAACATCTTATCATCCGCGTTCTTTGAAGCCTGTCTGAGGGGGTTAGAGGGTCCCTGAACCCAGGAACCATGGTGTTTGGACATCAGGAAGCTTTGCTTGGGAACACCGGCAGGAGGGGGAATATTGTTGAAGGCGTCAAAAGTAAAAGTTTATTAGAGGGTGATATTAGACCTTGCTTCGGACAAGCCTTGCGGGGTCTGAAAATTGCGGTACAGGACAATTTTATCTGTGCAGAAGCGAAAAATCTTTTCATTCTCCGAACTCTCTTTGTCGAATCGGGGGAGGTCGAAGACCCTTTGTCGTCTTTTCATGATTCGGGTTTATAAAATATGTTTGTTGTTGTTGTTACATACACAGTCTTAACTTCCTTAGTAGACCCTGCTACTCTCCGCCCTCTTCCTTCTTCCCTAGAGTTTTCCTGAAAGTCCTCATCATAGCCCCTCCCTTGCTTTTCCTAAAGGTCCTCTTCAGCGTCTTCGTCTTGCTCCTCAGGACCCCCATGACCCCCTTCTGGTCTTCCTCTTCTTCCTCGAATTCTAGATCATCGTCGCTCTTCGATCTCCCCAAGAATGCTCCCTCGTCGTTCTTCTTTCCCTGGTCTAGGTACGTGATATCCATCAGGTCCTCCAGAGGTGTCCTGCCCTTATACTTTGGCTGGTTAACGTTGCTCCTCAAAGTGTTACAGTTAAAGCACTTGAAGTCTACCTCTTCGATCTCCTCGTCGCAAACCTCGCATATCGCCGGGTTCCCCGCTAAGGTTTTACCGTTCTTCCAGTTGTAAAGGTAAGTGGTCTGAGCATCCTGGTCGTACAGCCGCTCCCACCGGGTGTTCCTGGTCCCGAAAAGCTCGACGATCTCCTGGGTGAGCTCCTTGAAATCGACCTCCGCCTGCTTGCGCGCGTCAAAGTACTTGTCCCTAGTCTTTTCCTTCTCGAGCTTATGGTAGCTGGGGGGAGAAGCCGCATGTGTTAGTTGGAGTTGCACGGATAAGATAAGAATCTAGGCAACACCCCCCGCCCGCCCCCCCGCCCTCCCTCCGGTGCCACATAGCCTTGCCCTCACCTTTCCGTCGTGCTCCCAAGCGCCTCCGTATGCGCAGCGTCCAAGTCCCCCTTATTCCCGCATATCATTTTCTTCGCCACCCTCGCCATAACCGTAACCTGCCCCGGTCCCTCCGGTTTGAACATGGGCGCCAGCACCCTCTGCAGTGCGTTCCCCTTAACCCAGTTCTTGTGTAGCATGTTCCCGTAGCAGACGGTGGTGTCAAAGAGTATCTTCTTCTTCCCCGCCTTCGTCCTAAGGTACGCGTCCGCCTTCGCGTCCCCGTCCGGTCCGTCTGCCAGTGCGATGTCCCTCGCCTCCTGCGCCTCCATCGTGACGTCGTGCATGCTCTTGAGTTTGTCCAAAAGGTCCCACATGGCCGCCCTCTCGTCAATCTTCCAGCTCAGCCTAGCGAACGTGCACTCTGCGTCCATGTTTGACTTGCACTCCGCGAACATCGCCCAGTGCTCCCTCTCGTCGGCCTCCTCGGGAAGCTCCTTGGCCCGGATCCTCTCCATGGTCTTTTTCCTCCTCTCCTGCTGCTCGTTGAACTGCTCGGTCTTCTTGTCCTTGTGCTCCGTCATCCTTTCGTGCGCCTCAGCTACGAAAGCCTCCTGCTCCCTCTTCGCCTCCTCCTCCCTCTCCTTCTGTCTGATGAGTAGGATCTTCTGTATGCTCTCCCACGAGGAGTTGGCGAGGCTGTCGTAAGACGCAAAGTAGTCCTTCCGCTTCTCTGTTGCGAGTTCCCAAAACTTTATCCCGAAGCACTTGTTCCGGAGGGCCCGCTGCATGTCGAACGCTGGCTGGAGGATCTGAGGTTGCCGCGTGATCAAGGCGGCGAACTCGTCTATTGTAATTTCCCCGTCCTGGTCCGCGTCTATCTTCTTCATTAAGTCAGGGTCGGCGTCAGCCTCATCATAGACCATCCTGATCAGCGCCTCGCACTCCGCAAGCTGCAGCTTACCAATGTCGTCTATGTCGAATATGTCGAACGCGAACTTTGTAATTAGGAGGGCGTCGTAGGTGCAGAAGTTCCAGATGCCGATAACAAACTCGTTGAATTCTAGCGCGCCAGACTCGTCGAGGTCAAGGATACCGAATATTCTCTCCGAGAAGCGGCTGGGCTTGAGGCCTAGGAATTGGTGGAACTCCTGCACGGTGACTTCGCCAGAATTGTCAAAGTCTATCTCTATGAAGGCCTTGAAAAGCTGGTATGCATTCTGGTAGGTGAAGTCGAGGATCCCAAAGGTCTCCTTCATCTCCGGCATTATCTTGGTTTTGAAGTACTTCTTGGGACGGATGCCATACTTGTAGCGCCGTGATACTTGGGCCCCCATGGTTAAGGGAGAGGTGGGAGATGGGAGCTTTGTTCAAGCCCTAGGTACAATTTGCTGCTCCCAGGGGGGGCGGATGAGTTGAGAGGCGCTTCTCGGGAGTACAAATGGGGTTGTTAGAACTGTAAAAGGTTGGGGGGCTGCAAAGGTTAATGCCCCAACAACAGTCCGAGCAGGAGGGGGTTGTTTAATTATTGCCCAAGCGGGCCAAGTAAGGTTCTTGTGGGAATTTCGCGTGTGTGTATATGAAGCTGGGGGGTGGAGGAGGTTGCGGAAGGATGGAAGGATAAGTAAGAGGAGGAAATTTTGCAAAAAGGTGCAAGGCTGTTGCTTTCCTTCTTCTTAATTTTTTCTATTCTTCGATTTCGGTGCTTTCTCAAAACCTTTTGTTGTACAAATCTTATCAGCTTCTTCCTCCTCCCTTCGTCCTCCTCTCTTTGAACCCTAACCGTATTGCATCACCATATTCCATCATAGAATAATCAGTCGGTTCGGGTAACAAATAAAAATGAATCCATTCCTAATCTTCGTCAAGACATTTCCTTCTCCAAAAAGTTCAAATTTGCTTCTCCTCCCTTCAATTCAACGATTCTGTTTAACATCAGATGAAATCCAATCCTTAAAATTAGAATATCGTACATACCAACGGCGATTTCATCCTGATTTAGCTCTACATCAGTCGTCATCAAGTGGAGAGTCAAATGTCCCCTCTCCCTCTGATATACACAACTGCTCCAACGTATCATACAAACGTGGTGTAACATACCTATCATCACACCCTGATCCATCTCACATATTAACAGTATCAAACTCAACCATCCTATCCCGTAGAGGTAGGCAGGATACTATAATAAACACCATCCTCACCAACCCACGCTGGTCAGAGAAAGGGATAGATGAGGGGGAGGTTAGGGAGGGACTTAACGAAGAGGTATTCGAGGTCACTATGGAACTGGGGGAGGAACATGAGAAGGAGATGGAAGAGAATGAGGGGAGGATGAGAGTGTTAGAGGAGGTGAGAGTTACTTTTGCCTGAGCACGGGTGGGGAACCCGCACACTTTTCTAATGCTAAATTCCTTAAATCCCCCACCCTCCCCCCCCACCCCCGAAAACTCCTTGCGTTAGCGTTTGCATGAAATGTACACGTCACCATGCTGGGTGTCTGGAACCGAGACAATCCAGGACGTCCGGGAGGTCGTTAGGTGCGTGAACGAGGGGAGGTTCTGGGAACGGGTTGAGAGACAGATTGAAGTCAACATGGGACACGTTGCTAGGGGGTAGGGGGGGGGGAAATAGATTCAAGACTGTTTTTTTTGTTTTTGTTTTGTTTCGACCAATTTATTATTAGCCTTTGATATATTCCTTCCACGTGTTTCTCTTCCGCCCACTGTTGAGGAGTAGTCCTTCGTTTCTAACGGGGGGGGGGGGGTTTACAATTGTTCTTCCTTCCCCCTGAATTGACCAACCGTCCTTTGATTAAATCGGGTTTTCTGCACTTTTTCACAGCCAGTTTCTC
>BRYA01000065.1:5428-44241 GCA_030267965.1 Triparma columacea | reverse complement strand
CCCCTCCCCACCCCCCCCCACACCCCCACACACACATACATCTCCCTTCCGCTCCCTTAAGCATTCTCGCTCTTGGCTATAAACTCGTCCAGTTGTCCGCTTGCCGCCAGCAGCAGTCCATGGAACGGTGGGCTTGGTTTAAGTGGCCTGCTCTGGAACTCCGGGTGGTACTGGCACGCCACGTAGTAGGGGTGCCTGTCCCTGCTGAGCTCTGCGATCTCCATCCTCTCCCCCGTCTCGTCCTTACCGACGAAGTGGAGGCCCTTGGACTGGATGGCTGAAACCTTTGAGGGGTTCACCTCGTACCTGTGCCTGTGCCTCTCGGAGACCCTGTCCTTCTTCCCGTAAAGGTGGTAACTGATACTCTTCCCCCCCCCCTCAAAGTCCTCGATAAGGGTGTCCCTGGCTCCCAGCCTCATGGTCCCCCCTAGGGTGTCCTTGTCAATCTCAGGCATGAAGATGACGACGGGGTGCTCGCAGTTCTCGTCCATCTCGGTGGAGTTGGCGAGGGGCATGTCGCAGAAGCTTCGGGCGTACTCCATCACCATGACCTGGAATCCGAGGCAGACGCCAAGGTAGGGCTTCTTGTTCTCACGGCAGTAGGTGGCGGCGGCAATCTAAAGGGGGAGAGAGAGGGGGAGAAGTTTGGTTAGAATCCTTGCTCGGGTATGCAGCGCCGGTCGCTCGCGCAATCAACCACTGCGCTCACCTTCCCCTCGACGCCCCTGACTCCGAACCCTCCAGGCACGATGACTCCGTCGCATCCCTTCAACATTTCCCACGCCTCCTTGTGCTTGAGCTCCCTCGTCTCCCAAGTTTCGCCATTCTCCAGTTCTGGTTGAGTCTTGTCGTCCTTGTCGGGCTTGATGAGGTCGCTGGCCTCGACCCACTGTAGATCGAGGTCTCTCTCGACTGCAACTGAGGCGTGCTTGAGGGCCTTGATGACGGAGAGGTATGAGTCCTGGAAGGTCGAGTACTTCCCAATAAGGCAGATCTTCGTCACCTTGGTGAACTTGTCGATATTCTCGGCGAAGTTCCTCCACGCGCCGATATCAGGGGGGAGGACGGGGGCCTGGAGCTTCAGGTGGTCTAAAATGATGCCGTGAAGGTTCTGCTCCATAAGCAATAAGGGAACGTGGTAGATGTTGTCGACGTCGTGCACGCTCAGCACGCACGAGGGGGGCACGTGGCAGAAGGACGAGATCTTCTTGCACGTTGCTGTCTCGAGGGGCTGGGAAGAGCGGCAGAAGATGACCTTGGGGAAGAGGCCAAGGGACATGAGCTCCTTCACTCCGTGCTGGGTGGGCTTGGTCTTCTGCTCCCCGACGCTGCCGAGGACGGGGACGAGGGACACGAACATAAGCATGAAGTTCTCCTCCCCGACCTTGAACTGGAACTGGCGAAGGGCCTCGAGGAAGACCATGCTCTGTGACGACCGAAGGAGGTTAGAAATTATGGTTCAATATAAAACTATGTTGCACATCACGACGCCTGACGAATTGCGACCCACTTTCCATGGCTCGCTTTTCTCGATGCTAAGGATTCAAAGACGCCTTAACACTGACGGGCTCGCTTCGCTCCTCGCAATGTCCTCACCTCAATGTCCCCAACCGTACCGCCGACCTCAATGAGGCAGACGTCAGCCACCTGACCCTGGGCGCCCTCGGCCTCTTGGACGGGAATTTGGGCCACGCGCTCTATCCAGTCCTGAATTTCATTAGTAATGTGGGGGACAACCTGGACAGTTTTCCCAAGGTAGTCTCCTCTGCGCTCGCGGGAAATTACCTCACGGTAAACCTTTCCGGTGGTAATGTTGTGGTCCTGAAAAGAAAGAGGCGTGGAGGAGGGAGGGGGGGTTAGTGCCACAACAAAAACGTCCATGACTTCGTTACAAGCTCTCAATGACGCCCCACCCTTTGCCTCCCCCCACCCAACCACATGCCCTATGCCCTCACCTTGCTCAGCCTGACGCCCAGAAATCTCTCGTAGTTTCCAAGGTCCAAATCCGCCTCACCACCGTCGTGAAGGGTGAAGACCTCCCCGTGCTCAAAGGGACTCATGGTTCCAGCGTCCACATTGAGATAAGGGTCGATCTTAATACTAGTAACACTAAGTCCACAGCTCTTAAGTAGACGTCCAAGGGACGATATAGTGATTCCCTTTCCAAGACCAGAAACGACACCTCCGGATACTACAGGGAGGAGGAAGAAATGGCAAAAGGGTGAATGGGGGGATTAGCGGTGGGTGGAAATACTAGACAAAGGAGGGTCAGAGTCAACTCACCGACAATATACTTCATTATGCTACTTCTTTTGTGGTAGACGAGTGCGATCTAATGTGAATTTTCGAAGAATAACGCTTTAACTTTGCTCGACAATTTGCTGGTTCCAAAGAGCAAAGTTCAGCAGTCTGAAGAAGAAGAAGGGCCGAAATCCTCCACATCCAATCCACACTCACACAAACACACAATGGAGGAGAAAATCAACGTCTTGAGGGCCAAGTTCTCTGCACTGAACAAGGAAAAGGATGAGAGGCTCAAGAAGAAAAACGAGCGCGAGGCAAGGGTCGCTGAACTGAGTGAGATTGAGAGGGTGGGAGGAGATGGGCGAAGCGTGGGTGGGATTTGGGGTTGATTTGGGGAGCTTGGGAGGAGCTTGAAGGGAGGTTGGGCTAGGAAGGAGAGGATATATTGTTGAAAGTGCCGCCTCGTCCACCCACTGGTCTCGTAATATCCTGAATCTCCTAATATTCTCACCCAAAAACAAAATCTCCCTCCGAACCCCCCTCACCCCCTCCCTTCCCTCCCCTCCTCAAAAACCGCAGGTGCCCTCGTCCTCAACGCCAAGAAAGAAAACCACGAGCTTAAGGTCAACGATTACCCCCTCTACGAGAGGGATGTGATCAAAGCTCAGTCGATGGTGAAGACTCAGAAGAACAAGACGGACGTCTTGATGAAGAACAGGCTAAAGGTCGAGAGGGTGGTCGAGAAGGAGAGACTCAGGAGGGAGGAGGAAAGGGGAAAGGAGGAGATGGCCATTCTGGAATACAACAAGGTGCTGGAGAAGCACATTGGCGGCATGAATGAGTTGTGGAAGCAGCAGAGGTGAGGGACAAACACACATTCGACAAACCCTGACACCCCGCTTTCAACGCCAATGACAACCCATTTGACACATCACACACCCTCCCCCTTCCCAGCATCTTCTCCGTCAAATGGGGCTTCGAGGTTCCTCCTCCGAACCTTCTCTCTAGGATTGGAAAGCACCTTGACGAGACGGAGAGCTGGGGCGAAATCCAGGGCATCTTCGAGAAGCTTCGCGGCATGCATGAGGAATGGGATGAGTACGTAGAGGAGAGTCGCACTGTCGACGAGGAGTGCAAGCGCATCTACGGCCTCCTCTTCAAGATGCTCGAGGACATGGAGCAGCACGAGCAGAAGCTTGAGGCTCACAGGAGGGGAACGAGCGGAGTCGTGGCGATCCCGGCCGAGGGCGTCGTGGAGTTCAAAGTGGCCATATCCTCCATCAGGGAGGCAGTCTCTGCAATCATCGAGAACGACGACTTCCCTGGCGTCAACCTTCGGGCTTGTGTTGCGGATTCCGATTATGGTGTCGTATTCAAGAAGTACCTACCTCTCCCTCAAACCACCGCGGACGACAAAGAGAACGTCGAGCTCAACGAGGAAGGTGGTGCCGGGGGGAAGGAGAACAACGGCAGCAGTGCCAACTACATGTAGACCTCAAGGAGACAATAGAAATGGATAGAAAAATGAATGCACCTTTTGTTTGAAACAATACCGTAATTAACGGAGGCGACGAGCCTCACGCTCCCACTCAAGAAGGGAGAGGATGTCTCCCTCGCGGACGGGCCCCTTAACGTTACGGACGATGGACCTGGTTGGGTCATCGATGAACTCAACACGCACCTGGGTCACGTTACCGGTGTTTCCGGTACGGCCGAGGACGCGGTTAACCTTAGCGAGCTTCACGGGCTGATCCATTTTATTCTAGGGACGGGGAAGAAGGGGGGGGGAGGGGCGTAGGGAGGTTAGAATTGATGAGGGGGGAGGGGAAGGACTCGGGGAGGGGAGTGATATGGGGAGATAGGTTAAGGACGACTCGCTAGTACTGACGCATTGGAATATTCAAAGAATGAAAACCTTAAAACTCGAAAGTTACTCCCTAAGTAGTGGAACTGGGGCAGAAACCTAATGTCAACCCCACTCCCTCGTTGTGAAGGGTAGAGATATATCACTTCATTGGTCGCTTTGTGGTATGTCGTTGTTTGAGAGGTAGTGACGAGTGCATAGTATTGCAAAGTTGTAGTGATAGGGGGGATAAGTATCCAGTTCTGGCTGCATTTTGCCAATCACTGGATTCTCGGTCTGCTCAAAGGTGGGGATGTTCTGGGCTTGATGGCACATATATCGCATTTCGTTCGTTCGAGAGGTCTTAAAAAGAGACAGGTGGCACATCGCTGAAAGATGACGGGGTGTTTCGCACGTTTGGAAGAGTTTGGAGGTTGAGGACTCACTGTCGATTTTGGCTTTTTCTTGATGAGGAAATTGGGTGATGAGACATGTTGGAGAGCTCTTCAAAATTGTGATGTGAGTGACGGGTGGGAAAGTTGTGTGTGGGGGTGGAGGGGAGGTGTTGAAGCATTGTGGTGTGCGCAGTGTGTTTGGTTGGGGCGGGGGGATGCGAGGGACTTCAAAAAAAAAAGTTTCAAAAGTGTTTGACGTCAAAAGCAAAACCCGCAATTTGTCGAACAACATGTCCGTGATTTACAGTACGTTCCGCCATCTGATTCTCTCCGTCGCGTGCGACGCAACCGAGGGGGAGGACGACGAGGCTTACGTCACCTTTGTTCGTGAAAATTTCGAGAGCGTCGAAGGGAAGTCCAAGGGCGTTTTGGGGGAGGAGGCTGAGAAGGTTAAGAGGCTGGGTCGTCCTTTCACGTTGTTTCAGTGGGTTTTTGGTGATGCCTGTCGGAAAGGCGAGAGGGATGTAGGTTTCCCCTCAGAAGTAGACGCGTTTCAAGGTTTGATATACGGTGTTTGTGGCCAACGTTTCGTTAAAGGTGTGGATTATAATGAGATTCCTTCTATCTACATGGGGGGGGATGTGGGGGGTGTCGTTGGGGGCTTCGTGAGGGGTGTTGTTGTCGTGGGGAGCGTGAAGGAGGTCGTTGAGAAGGTCATGAAGGAGGAGGTTGTGAAGGGGTCGGTAAATTGGCATCAGGAATTCATCAACGTTTTACTCACAACATCAACACTTGAGCACAAGAGGAGATGAGAGAGAGGTATTATAGACAAACCTTGCGAGAAAGTATACAACTTAAGCTCATATGTAATATTCGCGAATGTAAATTAAATATGTGGGTCAAAATCAAACAAATTAGGCTTCACGAATTGAAGTAGAACCACCCAAACCTCAGTCATTTTTGGGGTTCGGTCAATTTTGACAAAAACCTGTTCATAATGCCAGGTACGTCGTTCAGATTGTTTCTTAGATATCTTTCTATTATCATATACGCAAACAATACCATTCATTTCTTCTTTGATGATCTCAGGGGGGAAAAAATGTATCAGCACGGGACGGGACTTCATCTTATCTCGAATTTTGTGCCTTTCCACCTAATTTCTTACTCTCATCTTCCATCTTATCGTACGAATAGGGAAACGAAAGGGAAACGGAAAGGAAGACCGACCGACGAAGAGTGGGGGGGGAGGGAAATGCCAAACCCGGTCTGGTACAAAAGAGCTAACTAACACTAACCCCGCATCTGCGAAAGAGAGCGAAGTGACCGCTTCGTGCCGTATTGAACTAATGGGTATGTGTCACTGGTTTGATTCACCTAACAAACCAACCAAATATGGCCCACTGCTGCTGTTGGCAAAAAAGCTCAAAGTCCCTCAAATTTCCAGCTATCACAGTAAGAACGCCAAACCCAACCTGGTCGAGGCCATCCTCAAGAGGATGAAGGAGATTGCCGACGAGGTTGTACGTCAGGTAGCCGATGACGCCCGCTTCCCCCCTTCCTACGAGAACTTGACAAAAATTCTGCAGGTTCCACAGCACAACTCGCTCGAGCTAGGCGAGCTCAACCCCTTCATGACCGAGAAGTGGCATTTGTGCTTTTGTTACGCGCAATTCTTGTGGGCACTTCAGCCCGATTCAGTTGGCCGCTTCTGCGAGGATCACTTTGAAATAGTACTGCAGCTTGGCGCCTCGGTCACTATAATCCCTGCTGTCACGGCCATCCTCTCAAACATCGAGGAAGTCACCTTTCGAACCGAGAAGTGCATGCGCTTCTCAGAGCTCGCTAAGCTCCCTGCTTTCAGGAAAAAAATCCAGGGCTACCACGAGGACGAGGAGAAGAGTTTCTGGAAAGTGAGCTTCAATACCAACGTAAAGTTGGGGTTAAACCCCACGTTCCTCCTCCTCAACTGCATCGAGAACTTATTCGACAAGGGCCTAATCACCAACATGCCAAACGCAGCCCCCGGCTACACCAGACAGATTATAGGTTCAAATACCAGCAATCAGACCCTGAGAGACCAACTCAATGATTCCCTAAAGGACGACAACATCGGGAACCTGCCTAACGAAGCGCTCCTTCTTCTTCTGCAGGGCGGCTCTTCAATCCTCACCCACGTATTTGCAAACTCATCCGCAGACCTGTTCAACAACTTTATTGGCCCTTCCGCCAAAGGCATTGTGGTGCACAACTTACAAGGAATCGACCTCACAAGTAATCAATTCGTGTTTGCCATGTATGTGGAGAACGAGAAATTCCCCATCTTCTTTTCAACCGATCATCGGTACTTCTTCCAAAACAACGACCGCTGGTCCGAGAAGCTGCTCTTGAAGGACTTCTTCAATGCGTTCGTGTGCAACCGCGAGGGCAACGGGCTCATCCGCCATGCGGTCAACCACCGTCCCAAAGAGAACGCTCGCGCTGAGATTGGATGCGCTATCAACGCCATCGCCCTCTTACGCCTCGACAACTTCTACCGTGAGGAGCACAACATGGAGCCCCTCAAGCTGCGGCTGCTCAAAGATCACCCGGCCCTCCACGACGCGAAAAATGCGGAGGAGCGCATCGAGAGGCGCATGGCCTTGCTGCGCAAGGAGATCAAGGATGGCGTTTGGAAAATGAGTGACATCCACCGCGGCGGGATTATTGAGAACGCCTTCAGCGGCTTACAGGCTCCGTGGCTGGTCTGCACCAAAATTCTCCACTACATAGCGGGTGGAGGGGGGGACGGTGAGGGGATGGCTTAAAAATAAGTAAGAGCAACAAACAAAAAAACAATCATCGGTTTTTGCCCCTTCTTTACAACTTCTCAGCCTTGTCGACCAGCTCCTTGCCCCTTAAACCTGTCCTTCCTCCCCCCTCCTCAAAGCCTCAAATTTCTCCTTACTGTCGGCCTTGAGAAACGCGTTCAACCTCCTTTCACTCTCCATCCGAACAGGCACCACCCTTTCCTCCAATTCCGCGTTGGGTCCTAGCGATTGCATGTAGCGCGCGTTCGCGAGAGTGCAAGATCTCAACGGGACTTCTAACCTCCCCCCCCCCCGAACTCATTCTTCCTCGAACCTCTTCCCTCTCCTTAATCTCCTTCTCCTCCCCCACCTCGGGTTTAGTATTCCCCCCCCCCCCAATAACGTCCACGATTCTCTTAACCTCCCCCTCCCCCCTACCACCTTCAACAAGTCCCCCTCATCTTCAACGTCACTTGAATCCAAGTCGACGATATCATCATCAAACGACCAACTTAAACTTTCACCCCCCAACCAGATCATCCGTACCCTCATCCGTACCCTCATCCGTACCCTCATCCCTACCCTCATCCGTAACCTCATCCGTAATCTCCTCCTCTTCCTCCCCCTCCATGAAATCAAAGTCGACATCCCTCCCCCCTTCTCCTTCCCATTCCTCTTCCCCCCCCCCTTCCTCTCCCCCCCCCCTTTCCTTAATAACGTCACTAAGTTGTCCACACCCCGCTTCAATATCAATCCCCCTCCTAGTCCTTCTCGTCGCCTCAATCCCAAACTCCTCCCTTAGCACATTACAAAACTCATCCACCCTCCCAACCCCCGCTTTCTTACCACCGTACCCACGTGTTGGGTTTAACGGCATAACGTTTACGTGACATAGTTTGGCCCTGACACCGTTATCACGAAGGGTTCTTCCTAACTCCTGAGCGGTGTTTGCGGAGTCGTTCTCACCTGCTATAGCCGCCCATTCGAACGTGACTCTTCTGTTAGTTTTGTCCTGGTAGTATTTTACGGCGGATAGTAAACCTGATACACCACCGTAACGACCGTTTACAGGCATAAGGGGGGTGCGTTTATCGTCGGATGAGGAATGGAGGGATACTGCGAGACCTACTTGGGAGTTGGTGTCGGCGAGACGACGGATCTTGTCGGTTATACCCACGGTTGAAATCGTTATACGACGGGATCCTATACCGAAATCTTTGTTTAGGATGGAGACTGCTGACATCACGTTCTTGAAGTTACTAGGGAGAGGGGGAGGAGGAGGTAGTGTGTGTAAGGAAGGTTTGTGTATCGTGTTTATGTAACCCCCGAAAAGTCGTCCCCACCCCAACATTCCAATCACTCACCTAAGTGGTTCCCCCATGCCCATAAAAACGATATTCCCAACTCCGAAAATGTGCGCGAGATTGTGTTCATGGTGCGGCCAAATCCCAAGGATTCCAATTTTGAGGGAGAAAGAGATCCGAGAACTCCCCCATCCCATTAAAACAACCCAAGTAACTCAAAAAATAGAAAAACACGCCCATCTCAAATTAACTGCCTCCCCTGCTCTCCTATACATCATAACTTCGTCCTGCCTTTCCCTCCTCACCCAATCCCCCACCCACACTATCATCTTTTCTTCCAAACACCTCGATAACTGACGGCCTGAACAAGCATGGTTGCCATCAAGAGAAAGACTGTGAACCGCCGCGTCTCTCAGCCCATTAATAGCTATCTTTCAGTGCTTGATAGGGTTATTGCCGAGGCGGCTGCTGCTGAAGAGGCTAGGAAGGAGAGTGATATTCCGCAGCAGGAAGTGAGTAGGTTGGAGCATTGTCTCCTCGAGCCCCACGGACCCTTCGCTCCCCCAATTTCCATCTCCAACCATCTTAAGCCCTTAGTTCTGCTCCCCTAACCCCCCCTCTCTTTCCTCCCAGGTCACCAAGAATGTTTGGCTCACCAAGGACAATAAGACCTGGAGCCTTGAGGATCTTGACCCAGACACTCCCCCTCCACCACCTGAGAAGTCGCATCCCTTCGATCCTTCGCACATGAAAGACTTCGAGGATGCCTCCCTGATCAACAATCTCCACGAAGCCCCGCTCCTTTACTTGCTCCTTCGCCGTTTCTCCGAGCACAACATCTACACTAACTGCTCAGATGTCCTTATTTCTGTGAACCCTTACCGCAAGATTGAAGGCATGTACACTGATGAGAAGATCAAGGAGGTCTACGACAATTCTACCCTCGAAAAGCCCGTCACTCTGTCCCCCCACGTTTACAACATTGCCAACAACGCCTACAGTGTCATGATGAATGGGGTGTCTACCCGCGACTCGAAGGAGAATCAGTCCGTTATTATATCTGCGGAGTCCGGCGCCGGCAAGGTAAGACGTCCCGTTAACACACACCTCTCCATGTAAAGAAGAAAACCACTTGCTCACTGACCTCCTCCTCCCTCTTCCTCATCCTCGCTGTGCTTGTCGGCCCCAGACCGAGGCTGCCAAGCAGGTCATGAAGTACCTTATCTCTGCGTCTCGCCTGAAAAATGCTGAGAATGCTTCTGAGGACGATGTTGATCAAATTCAAGCCTCTCTCATGCAGTCCAACGTCATCCTCGAAGGTGAGGAGGGGCGAAACAAAAGTCAAAGCAATATCCCGACTCCCCCAGTGCGACAATTCTGACCTTCTTTTTCTTTGCACACTCCCTTCCACGCTCGTCGCAGCCTTCGGAAACGCCAAGACCCTCCGCAATGATAATTCCTCCCGCTTCGGGAAGTACATCAAGCTCCGCTACGATGAGAGCTACACCCTACGCGGAGCCTACACGGAACACTTCCTCCTCGAGAAGACCCGCCTCCTGCAGGCCGACAAGGGAGAGCGAAACTACCACGTTTTCTACCAGCTCCTTGCAGGCCTCGACGACGCCACCAAGGAGTCTCTGCACTTAAGTGACCCGGCCGACTTCTCCATGCTCTCGTGCGGTGAGACTCTCGCTGTCGATGGCATAGATGATAGGTCTGAATTCGAATTGCTAGCTGCCTCGCTTTCGACTATTGGTTTCGCTGAGCAGGTGAGAAAAAGGGCATAATAAATTATAGTAAGGCGTAAAGGCTGCATATCGACAAGATAACCATTAACGCAACCCTTCGGTCACCGCTTTGCTTCTTTTTCGCAGGAGACCTCTGACCTTTATGCTCTCCTTGCCTCCCTCCTACACCTGGGCAACTTGACGTTCAAGGGTGACGAGGATGGTGGCCGCACCACCCTAGCTTCCAACTCCATTCCCATCGACAAGCTCTCGAGTTTCCTCGGGGTTGGTACCATGGCCCTCACTGATGCCGTGACAGTCCGCAACGTGCGCTCTGGTCGCGGCTCAATCATGAGCATGAACCTCGATGAGAGCCAGTCAAAACAGGGTGTCAACGCCCTCATCAAGCACATCTACGGCAATCTCTTTGCCTGGCTGATTGAAAAAATCAATGTATCGAATGCATCGAACGCCCACTCCTCCTCTTTCACCTCCAAGGCTTTCGTCGGCATCCTTGACATTTTCGGATTTGAAATCATGAAGTATAACTCCCTCTCTCAGCTGTGCATCAACTTTGCCAACGAAAAGCTCCAGCAGCAGTTCAACCAGCAGATATTCGTGCTGGAGAAGGAACTGTACGCCAAGGAGGGCATCCCCGTCGATGTCATAACTTTCCGCGACAACCAGGCCGTAATTGATCTGCTGGAGAAGAAGCCCGCCGGCATCATCCCCCTTCTCGAGGAGCAGTCCCTCCTCTCCCGCAAGCCCAACACATCTCAGCTGATTTCCTCCTTTGACAAGCCCCACGACGGCAAGCACCCAAACTACCAGAAGGCTCGCTTCGGCAACGACGCTTTCGTCATCAAGCACTTCGCCGGGGACGTTCAGTATTCTGGCGATGCTCTCATCGAGAAGAACAACGACTCTCTTCACGACGACCTCAAGATCCTCATCAACAACAGCACCAACGACTTCCTCGCCAACACTAGCACCGACTTCAAGCGAGAAGGCAAGTCTGGCTATCTCGTCTCTGTCAATGACTTCACTGACCATGATGATGAGGAGGAAGAAGAGGATGGTGCCAACTCCAAGACCAAGCTCGCCGCGTCAAACACGGTGACTTCAGTCTTCCGCTCCCAGCTTTCCAAACTTGTCGCAACCCTTACGTCCACGGAGCCCCACTACATCAAGTGCATCAAGCCCAACTCTTCCAAGTCTGCCACGACCGCAAACGACGAGCTGGTGCTCGAACAGCTCCGCTACTCCGGTGTCCTCGAGGTGGTTAGGTGAGAAGGAACATAAATGGGTAATAGTGTACAATAATTCTAAAGTACTAATCCCCCGCCTCCCTCACTCCCCCACGCCGCAGAATCCGCCGAGAGGGCTTCCCCATCAGGCTCTCCTTCAAGGAGTTCCACAAACGCTTTGAAATCCTCTGCTTTAAGGACGACTTCCCCGCGTTCCGCAAGGCCACACCAGCTGATAATGAGGCCGCTGCTACCTTCATCTGCGAAAAGTGCCTCGATCCTAACGAATTCGCCCACGGCAAGACGAAGATTTTCATGAGGAACGGAATCCAGGAGAAGCTACTTTCCCTCGTTCAGAATGTTTTCAAGGTCATGGCGGTCAAGATTCAGGCGCGCCTTCGTACCAAGAAGGAGGTTGCCAACTTCAAGGTTGTCAAGAAGTCCACCGTGAAGATGCAGCTCGTTATTCGCATGATCCAGGCCAAGGTCAAGTTCCAGAAGCAGAAGGCGACTGCCATTCGCACACAAGCCCTGGTGAGGTGCCACCAGCAGAGCACGCTGTACCAGAAGAAGCGTTTGTCTGCTCAGAAGATTGCAGCCGTCGTCCGAGGCCACCAAGCCTCTGAGGGATTCAAACAGACCAAGGCCTCCATCAAGCTTCAGTCTAAGCTCCGCTCTCAATACGCACAGAAGAAGCTCATGAAAGCCAAGAAGGCGCAAGCGACCATCGGGGCCAATATTCGAGCCAAGCAAGGAAAGAAGAAGTATGACGAGACTCGGGAGGTGCTCATCATGCTCCAGAATGCGGAACGCATGCGTGCCGCAAGGAAGTCCTTTAAGGCCACAAAGAGCAGTGCGCTGAAACTCCAGTCAGTTTATAGAATGATTCACGCCACCGTAAGGTTCAAGAGGCAAAGAAAAGCCGCCGTCATGCTCGAGGCGGCGCAGAGAAGGATTCATCTATCCCGCGTTTACCGGAGGCAAAAGGAAGCAGCTTTGCTTCTCCACAACGTGGTGAGGCGCTTCTGCGCAATGGCAAAGTCCTCCTCATGACTTGCGAACACAAGACGGAGATGATCATGATCATGGCAAAAGTGGTCAGGGAGACATTGAAGGAGGACTTCCCTATAACTTGTTCGGACTCCTTTACCTTCCAAACGTATGGGGGGGGCTTCTCTAGATCTAATGTGCTCAAAGAAGTCAACGTGAAGTTCTACGAGGACGAGGAAGTCACGGAAGCTGAAAAGTGGAGACTTGCCGTCTCCAATGGAGGGAGTGACTTCACAGTTGTGGTCGCGCCGGCGCTTGTATCTGAAGCGATGCATCCTCTTGGTGTCCCAAGAGCAGCAAAATTTCAGGTCAATGTTGGCGGAAGGAAGAAAACCAACGCCCCTCCACTGGAAAATCAAAAGAGCAAGAAAGGAATACTATCGAACTTGAGCAGCAAGGTCATCGGCATGAGTAGGTCGACGAGTAAGAGCCTCGGCCGTGCCAGGAGCTCCTTCTCCGGCAAATCGACAGGCACCAAGACCACAGAGGAGGAGGAGGAGGATGATGATTCGGAGGACGAGGTGGTCAGTGGGGTGAACACTTTTCGCGGTGAGAATGTTTTCCTAAAATAAGCAGCAGCAACACAAAATAATTGATCCAAATATCTACTTATGCTACTTGCTATTGATTAAGCTGAGGATGCTCCCGGCACTGCTTCTGAAGCTCCTACTGCTACCTCTGCTCGATGGCCTACTGTCGTTCACTTCGTTCCCATTAAATTCCTCCTCGAGCTGATGAGCGGCAGCTGAGAACGTCTCGAAGTGCTTCCCCAGGGCTACGGTTGGGCTCGCCTTTCCTATCTCTTCCACTTCGATATCGATATTGATGGTGCCCGTGACCTGACGCCCTCGTCGCCCCGCACATTCCGCCGTTTTTGCATGCTCGATGAGCGGTTTCATTGTGTCCAGCTGCTGTTTCGAACTGGCCTTGAGAATATTGGCAAGGTCCAGCTTATGCTGCTCTATATCGGTGTTACTCGTCCAGCTGTTGCGCCTCTGAAGAATTCTAGTAGAGGGAAACTTTTGGGTTGTAGCTTCCGAAATTGGTGATAAGGGTGATTTGTCTTTTATGTCAAAATTCTCAGGGACCACGTGCTTCAGCATTGTCGATACGCGTTCCTTCAGTTCGCGTACTCTCTGCCTCTTGGTTTCGTTAAGCGCCTTCGCCTGCCTATTCATCTCTTTCAGGCTCTTTACCTCGTTCGCCGCAGCCTGCCCGCTGCCGTTGCTCATCTGCAACTCGTCGGCTTCCTTACTCCTCAATAGGCTGTACAAGTACAACTTATTATCAATGTCACCGTCGATGTCGGGAATCTGGAGGCTGGCCTCGGCATTTATCTCGATGCTCTTCCTCCTCCTGCACTTGGCTGTGAAAATCAGGTCGTCCATGAGTTCCGGCGCAAAGGGCAAAAACCTCCGGAACTTTTCAGCGGAAAGGTAGAGGCACAAACAGGACGTCACAGCTATGAGAGTCGCAGACCTCGGTGCCCCCGTCAGGAGAGCCATCTATGACGTTCAATGCGAAGAGCGAAAGGGGTTAGGGAAATGCGTGAAAAATGTGCATTCGGTTGAGGAGAGGGTGGCAAATCTGGCTCCTCGTTCGTTCTCACCTCGCCCATGACACTCCCCTCTCCCATTACGCTCAGCAACTTAAGCTTGTCGTCGCCTTCTTTCTTGGTCATCGCATTTATAGTCCCCCATATTATTATGTACAGTCCTGCGTTATACTTGCCTTCTTCTTCAAGTATAGTCCCAGCCTCAAAGTCCTGGAACTCCATCATTCCACCTAAAGTTTCCATCTTGTCCTCCGACAGCTTCTCAAAAACTTTGACCCTTTTGAGCGTGTTAGCGGTCCTGTGGGCAATGTGCGGCAGCATTACGTCCCTGAACGCTGGGAATACTTCAAAGAGCTTGTCGAACTTCTCCTTGGTGATGCTCAGAACTAAGCTGGGCTCAAACGCCCTCGCACTCGCTGTCCTCTTTGTGTGCTCGACAAGCGCAATCTCTCCAAATACGTCGTTCTTCTTGAGCATGCTCAGCATAAAGTCGTGCCCGTCAGAGTCGCGCGAAGAGATCCTAATGCAGCCTTCGCAAATTACGTAAAACTTTTTTCCAAGGTCTCCCTCCTCGAAGAGGGTTTGCTTTGAATTGAAGGACTCTAGCTCGAATAGCGTAGAAAGGAGGTCGAAGGCACCGAGCATCTTGAAAGATTTTTTCGATTCTAAGACGTTCTTGAGCTGGGCAAAGAAGGGGATGGCGAGGATGTTTTGTTTTAATCTGTGGGAGACTGTGCTGAGAAGGGATTCCTGGTGGGCGGAAGGGGGGGGTGGAAGGGAGGCGGAGGAGGGAGGGTGGGGTTAAGTTGGAGTTGGACGACAAGTGAGCGGAAGGGGGGGGTGGAAGGGAGGCGGAGGAGGGAGGGTGGGGTTAAGTTGGAGTTGGACGACAAGTGACATTTCGCGCGCTTGTCCGGCTCGCCCTCACCTTGACCTCAGGCATATCTTTGGTGAGCTGCTGAAGCTCAGCAGACATCAAGCCGTAAACGGAACAATCCGTCTTTGCCTTGATCGTAGCGGTCGTCGTTGTGTTGCCAATGATGGCCGCCTCGCCGAAATAGAAACCACGCTCCTGAGTGCACAGGATAACTTCCTGGTCATTCGGGCCCCTTGCGGAAACTGGGCGGGTGGGTGTTGGGGTGAGCTAACAACCAAGGGTTGGACGATCCTTCCGCAACCCACTTACTCTGCACTGATCCCGATACTAAAATCCCAAAGAGAGATCCAACTTGCCCCTCGGTGATGATGCTCTCTCCCTTTTTGTACTCTAATTTGACAACCTTCGCTGACAATGAAATCATGTGTTCCTCATCCAAGCTCCTAAAGCATGGGATCTTGGATATCCACTCTGCCTTATCTAGCGCACTTTGCGTTGATGCGCCGCTGCCCATGATACCCCTCACGTCAGAGCTCCAACTTTTCTGCAATCTGTGGGGATTGATTCCTGGGGGACCTGGAGGAAGGAGGAAGCTGTTTGGCCAGCATTGTTGAAACCTCAAGCAACACTCTTGGGCGTGATTCGTGGAGATTGCTCTTAAAATTTGTTTCTCAGGTTGTTAGTCCGTCTTGCTGCTTGATCGAATTAGCGCTGATATCAAGTGGCAGCCAGCAACAAACTCAACCCCTATCTCGAATAATGTTTCTGATTAATCTCTTGTGCTGCAAGCCAAAGCAGAAGGCCAACCGCAGGAAAAGGCCAAAAGCAAAGGGGCGGTGTAAATGTGTGACGATGGAGGACATCCGCCGTATTTCTCCTGCCTACAGGAGGGCAGACGAATACGCTCAGTTCTTCCTTGCTTCCCAGAAGGGGACTCAGATGAGGAGGCTAATGGTCAGGCTTGGAGTCCAGAGAAACGCGGTGACAAACTTTTTTAAGTTGTTTTCCAAGATCGACGAGGACGATTCAGGAATGGTCACCCTGGATGAATTTTTTAAGTACCTGCGGATAGACTGGATTCCATTCATCGGGAAGGCTTTCCGGGCGATGGACACGGATACTGAGGGAATGTCGGCAGAGCAGCTCGAGCCGGACGAGTGGGTAATAGGTCTTTACAACTACTGTACGCTCACCCCGGAAGCACTGGGGCGTTTTGCCTTTGAGTTGTACGATGATGATGGCTCTGAGTTCATATCGCATGACGAGCTAGAGACGATGGTCGACGACGTTTACGGAGGGAAGGGTCATGCGAATTTTGACAGGGAAGAACACGTAAAGCAGCTCGTTTCGATATTAGATGCGGACGGGGACGGGGTGATAGAGTACGATGAGTGGAAAAAAGTTGCGCACAAGGCTCAGAGCATTTTGAAGCCTGCCATCGTATTGCAAACGTTCTTGTCCGCTAGGTGTTTCGGTGAAAGCTTCTGGGCAAAGGAGAAGGCTAGGATAATACCTCTTCTTGCCAAGCAGGGATATCCGAACGTGTTGCAATTTTACAAGAAGGAGGTGATAGCTAAGAAACCCGATGCCGAAGAGTCCAAGCTTGCGTCAAAGTGGCTTGGGGAGGAGGTAGCTCTGGATACTGGTGGCCAGACCTACGAGGATGAGGGGGGGGGTGCCCTCGGGAGCCTAAATTTGAAGGGCGTCATGAAGGCCAAAATGCTAGCTAGGAGTGTTCAGGAGAAGGCTGCCCGACAGCGAGACCCGACGCAGCATGGGTTCGTCAATCCATTCAGGGGCGCCAAGGTTATAGATACGTTTGGAGCAGTGAAGGTTAAAGACCAGATGGAATGGGTGTACGAGGAGGATGAGGAGAATGATGATGAGAAAGTGAAGCAACTCCAGCGCGCAATGCTAATGCTGCAGATTAGGGAGGCCAAAGCCCACGCGCCAAAGGAGACCAAGCACGGCTCTTTGAAATACCCCGACGGGAGAGTTATCAAGAAACCTCATTTGAAAGACAGGTCAAATGACGACCCTGCGACGCTTGAGAATGAGATCAAGGACAAATACAGTAAGGGGAGGTTGACGAAGGAGGAGAAGATGAGCATTGAGGAGCAGAGAAAGAAGGCAAAGGCGTACAGGGATAGATTAGCGGCGTTCTCTAAGGCAAAGGTTGATTCGATGATGGATAAAGTGAGTGCTCGACGGAGGTGGTTTTCAAGGCCATCGGGGACCTCCCCAACGTAAAAATCCTAACCCCTCTCCGCCTCCCCCGTTCCTGGCCCCACATCAGTACGACTTGTACGTCGACCCCGCGAAGGAGGAGCTCAAAGATAAGTTTTGGGATAAGAGAGTCTCGTTGGGGGCGGTCAGGAGGGACGAGGACGAATAAGTGAGGAAATACTGTTTTTGTTTTGTTGAAAGTTTTTTTTTAAGTTCATTTCACCGAAGCCGGATAGATCCCAGCAAAGACTGAAATGCGATGCCTTGAGTGTATTTGTTTACTTGCGGGCGAAGGATTTTTATTGCGCTCGTGTGAGCTTAGCGTTCAGTTATACCGTCTTCGAACATGAGTATCCACAGAAGTGGGGCACGAGCCTTGAGCCACAACCAGCAGGTTACAGCGGGAGGCATTTCTTGACTATGACCATGAGAAAGTAAGGCATTTCTAAGGCTGGTCTTCAATCTTGACATATTGTGGAACTCATGGTAGTGCGTAAGGATGTCAGTCGTGAATTTTATCAAGTCCCTTCCCCTATGACGAACGAAGCGAGAGCAGCGAATCGCGAAGAAAGCGTTGCGTTAGTGTTTGGATTACCGTGATTAGCTATACTTTTCCGCGTCGACCTCATTCGCACCTGTTACCGTACATGACCCTCCCCTTGTTTCCCAGCTCCACAGACCCGTCTGGCTCAAAGATCTCGGCGAAGGACTGCTTCCACGGCCAACTCGTGCCAACAAAGTTCTCAAGCAGATTCAAACCGTACATTCCTTCGTTCTGGGAGCAGTGGATCTCGCAGCTTTGAAGGATGTGCATCCTCTGGTTGGGAGAGAAGAAAAAGGGGTGCTTAAAAAAGTTGTTGGGTCCGCAAAGGCGAGAGGCCGGAGGTCTCCTGTTGGAGTCATGGGAGAGGCAGAGTTGGAAGAGGTGCTGTGCCTCCGGATCAGTCACATGGGAGAGGTTGGCGTTCTCGCCGTCGGCGATGCGAGACTCCCAGTCCGCCTCCCTCAAGGGCCGACGTGGATGGGCGAAAGGGTGGATCCCACCGCTCATGACAAAGTAGCAAACGAGTCCTAGTGAGAAAATGTCCGCCTTCTTGAAAGCCTCTGTGTCGGGCATCCAGTTTGGGTTGTCTTGCATGCCAAGCTTGAGAAGCGTGAGCTCCCTGCTCTGGTACCCAGTGGAGGTCTTGGCGTAGTGGTCGTTGGTGCTGCCCAAGAACCTGTGAATCCCGGCGTCGGAGAGTGCAATCTTGAGGTTGCCTCCAGGTTCCTGCGTATAGAGGACGTTGTGCGGCTTTAGCGATTTGTGGGCGACGTCTTTCCTGTGAAGGAAAGCCACGGCCGCGATGACCTGGGCGACAATATCGTGCAAGACGGCGGGGTTCTTGATGGGCCTTTCAATAAGTCCGTCCCCCGCGGGGAGAAGCTTCGCGGTGTCACCGATGATATCTAAGAGGCTGCCTTGGTATAGTGCGGTAGCGATGTAGAAGTAATCAGGGTCGACGTAGTAATCGTAAATTTTCGCTATGCAGCTGTCGGCGAGCTGATGTAGAACCTTTATCTCCTCGACGGAAGTTGTGGTTGGCTTGCGGAATCTTTTCACCGCCATCGGGTAGGGATTGTTGGTAAATTTTCCTCGGAAGGCCTCACCCTGGCCCGAAAGGCGAATCATAGGGTAGAAGCTCATGTTCGGTCCAACAGGGATTGCATTCCTGCTCATATTGCGCATCGAGTCAAGTAGGTGCCTACCAAGGTAGGCCATGGCGAAGCGGCGCAGCTGCGACGAACGAAATGAGTCACGGAAAAAATGCAGAAAGGTGTAAGAATTGGCTTGGATCAGGCGAATGAAAAAGTTTCCCAGATAAGCGGTTACTCACCTTGCTCCCCGAAACGTTCCCCATCGAAAGCAAGCGAGAGCTAGAGGGGGTGGGATTGAGGTAGGAGCTCTGCAAGTTGCTAAGGAACGCACTCTGACCGGCAGAAGCGCCGCCGAAGGAAGATTGAGTAGTATTTAACCCTAACCCAGAGAAGGAGAAGGAGTTGAGAAGGAGATCCGAGCCGCTGGAGGTCGCAGGCAAGTTGGAATCAGCAAAAATATTGCCCCCCTGGAAGCCCTCAAAGTAACTGGCGCCCCCGACGCTGCTCTGCGAGGAGCTGGGGTTGAGGAGGTTGTCGTTGCCGCCAGGGTGCACATTGTGGTCGTCGCCCATTCCACCAAACGGTACCCCTGAAGTCATAAGACCGTTGAGGCCAGGGGATAGGCTGCCGCCTGAGGCGAAGCCGGGAGGAGCGCTGGTGCCGGGAGGGGAAATGGAGGCGATGCCAGAAGGTCCGCCGGTGGGAGATTGGCTGAGGGTGGAGCTTCCGAGTCCAGGAGTGTTGGCCCCGAGGGCTGCCCCGAGGAATCCCTGAGAAGTAGAGGCCAGGGAGGTGGGGAGGTGCTGGGGCGAGCCCTGGGGGGACATGGAAAGGACTCCGACTGGGGATGAGGTAGGTTCGGAGGGGAAATCCTCGTCTTTCTTCTTCTCTTTCTTCTCTTTCTTCTTTTGATTTTTTGCCTTCTTGTTGTACAGCTTCACCTTGGCAGCAAGTTCTGGGTTGTACTGAGGGTTGTTCGGGTTGAGGAGGTTCGCAATATTGATGTCTTTGTACGGGTTTTCCTCCTCATCGGTTGCCTGGGGTTCCTGAGCAGGAGGAATTGGCGGGGGGTGAATGATGGTGGGGGCGATGGCTGGCTTGGCAGCCATGTTGGCCCATGATGAGCCGCCCGTAGCTAGTGAGGTGGTTGCTGTAGGAATGGTAGCCATGGAGATGACAGGTTTCACGACTACTGGTGGAGGGGGCGCGGACTCCTTGCGAACCTTGTCCTCGACCTCGTCAATTGTGATGGCATTCGCGACCTGTTTTCCCTTGTACGAGCCGATCTCAAATTCGACGTTTGAGCCCTCGAAGAGATTCGAAGTTCTCCACGTGTTCCTGGCGTACTGCGTTTTGAGAGTGGGGACAATACTGTGGGGAGGAGCGAAGTGACGACAGATGTGTTGTATTAGCGTGTGTTGGAATATATCGTAGGGTATTTCCACTTTTTTTATTTTGTCCATATTCTCACCTTTCAGGGATACTAACTTCGCGGAAGTTGAAAAAGACCTTAAGCTTTTTCGTACCCTTCCTCGAGGTGGGATCGTCGTACTGGATGTACCCGATCCCCTTATTGAAGCTTCTGACTACGCCCTTCTTCCTGGAAACGCGCGACACTGGAGCGATGTTTTTCTTGACAACGATTTTCGCAACAGAGGGGACGGCGGCAACCAGGGAAGTTGGGTTAGATCCGCTTTGGCCGTGGATGTGCCTGTTGACCATATCAATCGCCTGCTGCTCGTCCTTGAATTCGGCCTCGCGTTCAGCCGCCGCCATCTTTGCCTTGCGCTTTATTTCCTCCTCCTTCAGAGCTGCTGCTTCGTCGGCCTTGGCCTTCTTCTCCTCCTTCTTGGTCATCAGGCGTAACTGGAAGTCGTACACGGTCACAGCAGACCTGGTGTCCTGGGGGGATGGCCCGGTGGAGGAGGCGGTGAGCTTGACTGCGTACTGGTCGTTGTCCAAATCATACGGTTGAACGATTCCGGATCGCCCGTTGAGGACGGCGTCGTCGCCGTTCAGTTTTTGGAGAATCACTCGCTTGGATTTGTAATCGACCGCCACGTCGCCACCGCCTTCTACGGCGGAAGAGCCGTAATTCTCAGAGTTGTTGCTAGCATTCTCCGCCGCCTTCCTCTGGAATTCCTGGTCGCGCTTGAGGCGCTCCTGCTCCTTCTTTATCTGCTTCAGCTCTTCCGCCGTTCGCTTCTGCTCTGCGGCAAGCAGCTCCGCCGCGCGATTACGGAGAAGACTAATCTGCTTCCCCCCGAACCAGTCCGTTCTCGCCATCGCACAATTGAGATCGCTGGAGGAGAACTCAAGTGAGGACTTTTTGGATTCCACGAGGAGCTGGAAAAGGCGGTTGATGGAGGCTCCCTCGCAGCATCTTTCGAGATCTGACGACACCATGGACCAATCATTGAGGTACTTGGCAAAGCGGTTGCACTCAAGCATTTCAGCAATGTAGCGCTGAAATATACGAGGGTCCGTTTTAGGTGCCTTCGAAGTTTTCGATTTCGAGGAATTTGAGGATGAGGACGGGGGGGGGAAGGCGAGGAAATCCAGCTGGGGAGGAAAGAAGAGGAAGAGGAAGAGGAAGCGGAAGAGGAAGCGGAAGCGGAAGCGGAAGCGGAAGCGGAAGCGGGGGATATAAGAATTAGTGGATAAGTATCGTCGCACGTGTGCTCTCCATGCTTCCCCTCGCCCGTTCCACCCCCTCTCACCTTGACGATAAGTGTCTGTCCCAGCTCGCAGTTGGCGTATATTTCTGCGCAGGGCGGGGAGAAATGGTTGCCTATAGAATCGCTTAGTTTCTTGGCCGCCCCGATGGCCCTGACGACCGCCCTGTGGAGCTCGTCACAGAGAGGGCGGAGGACGTTCTGGTTTTTAGAAGACGCCGGGGATTCGATGGCGCGCTCAGTTTTTACAATGCAGCCGTTCAGAGAGTTGTTGCAGAACTTGACTATATTCAGTAAATCAGGGTTGGTTGTGGGAGGGGGGGCGTATTGTGAGTGGTCAATGGTGACCCACTCGCTCCATTGGGACCACGTATCGGAGCTGTCGGACTCCTTGACGTTGTAGCGAATGGCGAACGAGCCGTGGCCTTTGAGGTCGATCTTGACGACCTGCTTTCCCCCGTTCTGGAGCCTGACGAGCTGGGCGTCGAATTTGCTTTGATCGGACGAAAGGACATCTGTGACTTCGTAGAATGCAAATTTCATTTCCGGTGACGAGGCGCTCAACAGTAGCTTCACCGTGTGGGCGGCGGAAAAATACAGGATTGAGGGGGGCTGGGGTTGGGGGGGGGCGGTCAACGAGAGCTGTTCGTCGGCATCAGGTTGGATGTTGGAGTGGGGAGCCTCGGCTGAGACGTTGGGTGCATTTTTCATCATCCACGCCTCGTGTTCTCCCCCCCCCAACATCGTGGCCATGTAGTCATTGCGGAGATGGCCCTCCAGGAGGATGTTCATGAGGGCGATAGGAGCGGAGACCTTGAGGTTGTGTTCACGCAGAGCTTCATCAACCTTTGAAGACATTATGTACCAGTTGTCGACGGTGCTCGCGAGGAGGGATTGTGCTATTTGATATGATTTCTCGTAGAGAGCGGTGTTGTTGGAGGCCTTCTGAGCTTCCTTCAACTCTAATAGCTTGGATTGAACCTTCCGATCGGCCTCTCTATTTTCCATGCTTGCTTTATACTCCTGGGGGGGGGGGGGGGGAGGAGGGTGAGAAGGGGGGGGAGGATTATTTAGTGAGGGACGGATAGACGATCACGGAAAAAGTGATTAAAAAGGAGGACAGCGGATACATTGCGTGATCAGGCAGGTTGTCCCAGTGATTTACGGAAAGATAGGGTGAGGGGAAATGGTGCGGGGTCATTCAATCGCTATTGCGGAGATGTTTTTCACACTCTGACTTCCGTGTCCGCCAGAGAGAAATCAGTGGTGAGACTTACAGCATGTAGGGCCCTGACGAGAGCCTCGTTTTGGATACATTGGCTTTGAATCATTAAAGGAAATGGCTGGATGCTCGAGCTAAAGCTCGCGAGCGACGAGGTCGCCATTTTTGGTGAGGGTTAGGGTAAAAAAAATGGGAAGTGGAGGTGTCTCTTCTGTCGTGAAAATTGGAGGAGGTAGGTCAGTCTTGGGTTAGAAAGAGGGCTGAGGAGAGAGGGGGGACGAGGAGTTTTTTTATTTCTTTGGTGGCCGGGGGAATGTCGCCACCATCAGCGCCGAAAGAGCCGTCGCCAAAACGTTCGAGTTAAATCATTAATTGAATTTGTTTCCTACTCTTGGTTCGTGGGGCAAACTGTTTCTGGGGGGCATAACTATTGTTTCTTGGTTACCACTTATGTTGCGAACTGTTATTTTTACGTCTATCCCGTTTGTTCACACAGAAAACTTTGAAAAAAGGGACCCCTAAATTATTCCCCCCCCCCTAAATTCAAGAGCCAAAAAAAGAGAATGGAGGAGTCGTCCAACAACAAAAAGGCGGACTTCGAGAAGGATAGAGAGCTCTTCAAGAAATTTTTTGTCGAGTATACCGAGGGTATTGAGGGAACGAAGCCGTATTACTTGAAATTGAGATCAATCAAGGATCGGGAGGCCGAGGGGGGAGTGATTGAATTGAATTTATCACACCTATCGTCATTTAGCGAACAATGCAGTGAGTTGGTTGAACGTACTGAGCAAAATTGTAAGAGATACGTGGAGATAGCATCCGAAGCGGTCGACCTGGTGTTGGCAGACGAGGAATTGTAAGTCGGCGGGAGGGGGGGGTGGGTTATTTTGAAAACTTATTGGGTGGGGTGGGGGGTGGGGAGGGCTGAAAGGGGTGGTACAGGGGGGGGGGGGGGGTATAGATCTAGTTGATGTCGTTGATCAGCCAGCACTCATTTTTTCTCACACACCCTCCCGCCTTTTCTCAGGCTACCTACAAATGTTGAGCTTATCCGCGAGAGGGAAGATGTGATCGATATTCTGCAGCGTCAGCGTGTCGAGACTGAGGAGCGTAACCGTCAGAGGGAGCAGGAGGAGAACGGTGGGGAGGAGGCTGGCGGGCTTGAGGGTGAGGCCAGGCAGAGGCAGGCATTCCCCAGTGCCCTCTCCCGACGCTATGAGCTACGTGTGATCCCACGCACTGGTTCTGTCGAATCTTTCAGTCTTCGTCACATCCGTTCCGACTCCATCGGAAAGCTCGTTTCGGTAAAGGGGATGATTACCAGGGCGTCTGATGTCAAGCCCCATTGCGAGGTCTGCGCCTACAGCTGCGATCGCTGCGGGTTCGAGATTTTCCAGCAGACTGCGGGCAAGTCGTTCACTCCCATCAGAAAGTGTCCCACAGAAGCGTGCTCGTCCCAGGCTGCGAGCATGGAGGAGACGGTCTATCCTCAGACGAGGGGGAGCAAGTTCACCAAATACCAGGAGATCAAGTTGCAGGAGCTTCCCAACCAGGTCCCGATTGGACATATCCCTCGTTGCATGAACGTGCACGTCACTGGAGAGCTGACAAGGACCACCAGTCCCGGAGACACTGTCACGATCTCCGGAGTCTTCCTCCCGACAAAGTTCGAGGGCTTCAAAGCTCTTCGAGCTGGCCTCACGGCAGACACTTTCCTTTACGCATACCAGGTAAGAAAGACAACGCAAAGCACGACTTCGCTCGTGCCAACTAACCCACGACGATTACTGTACACCGACTTCACACCCATCTCCCCCATATCGTACCCCAGATTGTCGTCCATAAGAAGTCCTACGACGAGCGCAACGAGGAAGATGCCAAGAACTCCGAGCTGGCTGCTAAAGTCGAGCAGGTCGCATTTTCAAGCGATCCCATTGGTCGTCTAGCTCGATCGATAGCCCCAGAGATCTTCGGGCACGCCGACGTGAAGGTGAGATTTTCAAAATGATAGTAACTATGATCGTGACTGTGATAAGGACTGACCTCTATTTCCGTTTCCGTTTTTGCAGCGCGCTCTTTTGCTGCAACTCGTCGGTGGGTGCGAGAAAAAACTCGCCGACGGTATGAAAATCCGTGGCGATCTCAATATTTGCCTGATGGGTGATCCTGGAGTTGCGAAATCCCAGCTTTTGAAGTATATTAGCAGCGTCGCGCCGAGGGGGGTGTACACGACTGGGAAAGGTAGCTCAGGAGTCGGCCTCACCGCGGCTATCACCAAGGATGTCACCACAGGTGACATGGCACTTGAGGGAGGTGCGCTCGTTTTGGCGGACAAAGGAGTATGCTGCATCGACGAGTTCGACAAGATGGATGAATCAGGTGAGAATATTTGTACAACGTCATTATATTGCCGGGCGTGATTCAACTGTATACTAACCCCAACGTCCCAGATCGTACGGCCATCCATGAGGTCATGGAGCAACAGACGGTATCGATTGCTAAGGCTGGTATCACTGCCACCCTAAACGCACGGGCTGCCGTTCTCGCGGCGGCAAACCCGCTGTACGGTCGTTACAACCGTCGTAAGAGTCTATCAGAAAACATCAATCTCCCCAACTCCCTCCTCTCGAGATTCGACTTGATGTTCCTGATACTCGACATCGCCGACGCGGACCACGACATCGCACTCGCTCGGCACGTAACTTCCGTTCACAAGGCTAACGGAGCTACAGCCGCAGCTTCGGCCGCCAAGAAGGCAGCGATGAAGGCATCGCAGGGTTTCGATGAGGAGGAGGAAGACAACGAGGACGACGACGAGGAGGAGCGCCCTCTGAAGCCCGACGTAGTGAGAGAGTACATTTCGAGGGCTAGACAGCATGTTCCTGCCGTTCCTGCGGAGGTGGCACCATACATAGTCGAGGCGTACGTAACCCTTCGTTCTCAAGACCAGAACATCCTCTCCGACCGCAGCGGAGGAGGCAGCGGGCCCCAGAACTCAGACCAGACCGTCATGACTGCCCGTCAGCTCCTGTCCATCCTTCGTCTCTCCCAGGCCCTCGCCCGCCTGAGATTCTCCGATTTCGTAGCTACCGAGGATGTGGACGAGGCAATCCGTTTGACACACATGTCGAAGGCCACCCTCCTCGACGATCAGACAGTCAACGCTCGCGGCGGAGGAGCCGAGGACGTCACTTCGAGGATCTTTGGTATCATTCGCGACTATAACAACTCCGTCAAGAACAGATCAGAGGTTGAGCTTTCCGTGTGCGAAGCTATGATTCTCAGGAAGGGGTTCACAGTGGACCAGCTAAACACATGTCTAGAGGAATACGAGTCTTTGAACATTTTGCAGGTCAACGATGGGCGTACTAGGATTGAATTTCTGATGGATAATTAACAAGGGGAGTTGCGGCGCTGCAGAATATTTTCATTATTCGTTCGAATGAAACGCTTGTCGTTAAATGTTCACTCCACTTCCTTGTTTCGCTTGCCCTATTGATCCCCCTGTATGGCTCTCTTCAACCTTGCCAGCCACTTGCCCTGTTTCGCCCCGACATCTCCCCCCTCAACCTTTTTCACTAGCTTCCCGATCAGTTTTTTGGCGTTCGTGTCACCACCGAAGAAGACGAACAAAACGTCTGAGAGCATGATGAGCAGCTCGCACTTGAACCCACCCTCCGGCAATCCTTCGATCTCCGCCACTGCCTCTCCCAACAGTCCCCCCACGATACCCTTAAGCTCCTCCATGTAGGCATCCGTGCCACCGTACAACGTGTCATTTGAGTCGACGCCGTAAACGGAGTACGGCAGCTTCTCTTGCCCCCACGCAGAGCAGACCCCAATCATGCTCAGCACGCACTTGACTTTTCCTACCTTCTTCTCCAAGCTCTTCATAGCTGACGCCGCGCCTTCCCCGCTCTCCTCGCTCCACGCTCCGATGGCTTTCTGTAGCCCCTTGGCGAGGTAGAAGGGGCCGAGCTCCGGAGATCCCGGCACCATGACCAGCAGCCCGCAGAAACTTCCGACCCATGACACCATATCGTCCACCTTGCCCTGGCACTCCGGGATGATGGTGATAGCCTGTTTGAGGAACGTGTCCGTCTGCGGCAGGCATTGGTTCTTCAACCCGACCCAGCCGCAAGTCACGAGCAGGTTGAGCCTGCGAGCGGGAAAGGAGAGAAGCGACGACAAGGAGTTAGATAGCTGAATGTGAACAACCAGTCCATAACCCCCAGAACAAGTCTTTCCGCGACTCCATTCTAACCGCGGCCTCACCTCTTCATTCTATCCTCAATACTCGGAATGCTTATGTGATTGAAAGCCAGGCACCCTTTGACGAAAGCGGATGTCTTCTTGTTGTGGCGGCCCCTCATTAACGCCAAAGTCTGCATGGCCAGCTTGCAAACGCACAAGACTAGCTGCTCCTTCACGTCATCTAAGTTGCAGAAGGCGGCCCTGCAGTCCACGTAGGTGCCAAGCTGGCGCTCGAAGTCCTTCCCGTAGTTGACCTTCTCGATGAAGCCGCAGATGAGGAAGGAGCAGTGCCTCTGCTCGCCCTCGGGGGAAAGTGAGTCGATGCTGATGCGATGAGCGAAGCGTGAAAAGAGTCAGCATTGGTGACAAGAAATAGCAAGGAGGGCAATTCTCACCTGTCGTGCAAAGTCCTCGACACCTCGAACAAAGTGTTGATCAACACGGGGTCATCGGTTTCCCCCGAGTGCTTGGCGAAGGAGTCCAACAACTCCTTGCAGTGCTCAGCTTTCCTGCTCTCCTTGAACTTGTCGAGAATCTGCAGCAGCTCCCCACTCTTGAATATCATTCCGTTGAAGTCGTAACAGTGGTGCACCAAGAGCTTCACCAAGGGTTCCAAGAAGCCGTAGCTCTCGATCTCATCCGCGTCAGCAGCGTTGAGATGTTTCACCACGTCTCTCAGCAGAACGCCAAGCTCCATGGACGAGTAATGGTGAAGCACGACCTCGAGCCAGGCTGTCGCGCAGCTGATGTACTGTTTGAGGTCTTCGCATTTGGTGACGACCTTCCAGACCTCATTCAACACCAACAACCTCTGGCCCTCGGGGGGGGGGGACTGGATGAACCTAGCTGCCATGGTGTCGAAGACCCCAATCATCCCGACTTTGCTCGAATCTGCCATCTTCACCAGCGAAACCATGGCGGCGGCGTTAGGTGCGTAGTGCTTCGGGTCAAAGCAGTCGATGATGTGCTTGAGCACCATGCTGTTCCCGCAGTAGTCCCTGTAGTGCTTGAGGGCGGTCGTGAAGATGGTCTTGTTTGCCTTCCTCCCTACGCACTTCATTATCCACTCCACGGCGGGGGACTGCAGGTGCAGGAACTCTTCGAGAGTTATGCCCAACCTCTTCAGCCTCTCCTTCATATCCTCACTCTTGTAGTTCTTGGAACCGAACATGTAGTCGTATGCCATCGTATTCGCGTAGTTAGTCTCCGTGTGGCAAACGAAGTTGCCGCACCTTGCCAAATAGCACTGGCAGTAGACGGAGACCAGGGGGTCCCCGATGCCGCGCGACATGGAGGCGAGGCGCCCGAGCACCTGGGGGTACTCGTTGATGGACAAGAACCGGTAGCACTTGAGTAGGCACATTTCCAGATACATTCTAGGCAGGAGCTCTCGGACAGAGGATATCTTGTAGAACCAGTTCCTGCACGTCTCCTTAGCGTTGACGTTGACGTCGTTTACAGTCCAGTTCGGGGGTAATCTAGACATGCGCTTGCCCTTGTCTTTCCCCTTTTTAATCAAGGGGGGCGGGTTGCCCTCGTCGTCCTCTTCGGCCTTGCCGAGGATCCTCTCGTAAACGAGTTCTCCGAACGTGTCCAAGATCTCCGTCACCATAATGAAGACGGATGGGTAGAATTGAGGGACGGATGTGTCGGCAAGCAATCTTGTGCACTTGATGACAATTTTAATGCTCAAGACCCTCTCTCCGTCCTTCCATGCCCTCTGTAGCTCTTCGTGGTAGCGTGTGAGCTGCGAAATGTATTCTTTCTGAGTGATATCGAGGGTTGGGGTCTCGGAACCCTGTGATACGAAAGCGGCGCGGCGGTTTAGTTAGTTAGTTGGAATGTCGATTATGGTAATGGCTGTAGTGCAGAGCGGGTTACCCTGAAGCAACGAGCTTGCGACGAGCTTGCGACGAGCTTGCAACGAGCTTGCGACGAGCTTGCAACGAGCTTGCGACGAGCTTGCGACGAGCTTACGACGAGCTTGCAACGATCTTGCGACGAGCTTTGCTCATCGCCCCCACCACCCCCACCCACCTTGTCCTCCAAAGCCTCTAGCCTGGCCTTGGTCCTGTCTATAACCCTCAACACCTTTTCCTCCTCCCTGTTGTCCTCGTCCTTCATGAAATTCGCCTTGACCCTCACACTAGTCACTTGGTAGTCCCTCAAAACCTGCTCCTTCTTGACAGCCCAGGGTGTGGCAAGCTCGTCCTCGAACTTTTGGGCAGCCATTGTTGCGGCCTCCTCAATCGAGATTGCCCTCCCCCTATCGTCCACCCCTGAAATACCGTCATCCCCATCTGCCCCCATACCTCCTCCCCCATTGGCCCCTAATGGATCGTCCAGCATCATGGACAGAGGATCCATTCCATCAAAGTTCATGTTGGTCGCACCCGAGCTAACATGGGGTGGGGGGGGGGTCGCATCGATGGACATTGCCCCCAACGGATCCACCAGATCGTTGCCATCCCCTGCAGCACCCAAAGCTGGAGGTGGGGGGGGCTCGTCCGCTGAGGACTCTTTTATCACTGAAATGAGGGGATGGTGCGACGTGCGCTCCATCTTCAGCATGATCCGAGACGCCTCCGCGGCGTATTGAAATTTTGAGAGCTGAAGATCGGGTAGGGAGGCCATGGGCAACAAAAGATCTCGGAATGGATGTCCATGATTCCGACTACATCCGGACCCAGTTGGACAGGGCCCAAATTAAATTATTCCAGTTTGAAAGACCCACAATCAATCTACTTCACTTCATCCTCTCCCCTCGATTCCGCTGCAATAATGGATCCAGATCAGACGTTCTATTATCCTATTACCGACCCCCTTCAGAATTTGAACCTCAAGGTGACTTTAAGGAGGGTCAACAAGACGAAGGCGAGTGTGAGTGGGAAGGAAAATAAGGCAGAAAAGAAGAACAAGAAGTCCCTTCGCTATGATGACGAGGACGATGAAATCTTAGTGATTGAGAAGAACCTGGAATGGCAGGAAAAGGTGTTTGGGCCAAGGGAGATTGCCATTCTGAGCCCAGACAGTAACGAGAGGTGAGAAAGATAACCAGGGTGGGCGAGGGAACGGTAAACATGGGTGTCTGAGATAGAGTGGGGGGGGAGGGGGGGGGGGGTTTGGGGCAGCCAAGAGGAGCGGTGCAAGGAGAAGTGTAATGACGACTCAATGAACACGCTACATAGGAGAGAACCTTTTTTGATCCTCATTGTGACTCACTTCGCCCCTCCCCGCCCTGCAGAGCCAGCAACAAGAGCCCTCGGACGCCCAGGAGCAGAGGGACGATTGACAGCTCTGTGTACGACGCCGACTATAGGGCCAAGATGCTTCAAAGCTGGAAGGACGGCATGGACCCCCTGGACGACCTCGCCGAGGCCATGATTTTTACTTACGTCGACAAGGACAGGTGAGTGGATAGTGAATAAAAGAATCAAGGCATCTGCATTGAGCCAACGTTGCTAGCGGGGCTTCCAATATGCTAACGCAAACCTTCCCGCGGCTCGCTTTGCTCATCGCAGCTTCGTGCCGAAGACTAAGATCCTTCCCAAATTGACGACGTCGGAGAACGTTAACAACCCGTACCACAACCCCCTGGGGCTCGCGGCCGCCACCCTGCCGATCCGGCAGCTTTCCAAGGACATCCTCCCCCAGGCCACCAACTCCATGAAGGTGCGATCGGAAGACTAGTGACGAGCCGCTTTTGTTCTTCCTGTAGCTCACCGCCCTCCCCCGCTCTTCGCCGCAGAAACACCTTGGCAGGGAGGCGCCCTTTAAGACCATGTACGTTGTGGCGGCTGTCGACTGCGACGTGGAGAAGATCAAGAAGGGCAGTCTGGAGAAGGACGAGGACGAAATTTTCGGGGGCGCTGCCAGTGTAGGCGGACCAAGGTTCTACGAAAAGGTGAGTTGAGAGGAGGAGATGTTGTCGCCCTCTTAACTGCTCTCACCTTCCGCTCGTCACACACCCCGCAGGTTCTGTGCACCATCAAAGTTTTCAGGAACAACACCATGGAGGTGACTCCTGGTTTCTCGGAGGTCGAACCCGAGGACGAGACGAACCCGACTTTCGCCTCCTCCCACGAGCTCAACGTGAGGCAGAACAAGGGATCCAAGTTGTCGACATTTCGCTTTACGACCCCCAGAGGGAGCCAGTACGAGTACACGCTCGAGAACAAGAATTCCATTCCCTCCATCGTCATGGCGGAGAGGATGCTTGCAGAGGAGACCTACAGGGACATGAAGAAGGTCGAAGAGCGCCGCAACCGCTCGGGCAAGACATTTTTCGGCAAGGTGAGAATAGATGAAACTTGCGACGAGCGAAGCGAGAGGGTTTGAGGTTATGTGCAGGGGGGGACACAGGGCATGAATTGTTTGGTTTTCGCTTCGCTCCTCCCTTCTCACCCTTCGCTCCTCCCCGGCAGCCTGAGTCCGACGACGTGCCTTTGTTCCTCCACGTGAATGCAGAACTTGTCTCCGCATCGGGTTTTGATGACCAGGGAGGCTTCGTGTATGCCGAGTACGAGACTGTGCTCCCGAAGGGCTGGTCGTTTGCCTCTCAGATTCCTGGAGTGAACTGGGGCGGCAGAAACCCTACGAACGAACTCGCGGTCACTGGCACGACGCACATGGCAAGGCCCAGGTACCTAAAGCCGAAGGATGCTGCCGCCTACAACAAGGCCTTCGGTACCGCAAGGTGAGAAGGGGCAGGAATGAAATCAAATCAGAAGGAACAATGTGCATATCTTACACCTAACAAAACCCATCCGGCTTATCTCAGCGTCCCGAGGTCTACGGAGGTCATGTCGGGATATAAGTCCAGGTTCTTTTCTGTTCTCATGTTCTTGGCAATCGTCTGCGGAATGAGTCTTGGAGAAAATTACATCTTCTGGCTGTTCGGTGCCCTCTTCTTGCTGATGAGCATCATGGGACTGACATCCAGTGGGATTTACGAGCACGGTGAGAAGGGACAAAACGCAGCCCTTCTGGCTCAGCTCCGCGATTTTACTCCTCCTTTAGCTACTAATTCCTTGGTCTCCCCCCCCCCCTCACAGCGCTCGCCGATCCTGTCTACCATTTCGGGCACCCGACTTCCCTCAATCTTGCCCCGCCTCCGGATTTCTGCACAAATCCCGCTATGATGAACTCTGCTCCTAGCATGCTCTTCCAGCTGTCCTCGAAGCACGCCTTCCAGAGACACATTATCGAGGGGTATGGGTTCGTTAAGATCCCCACGACGCCTGGGAACCACGAAGTCGAAGTCAAACTCTGGGTCCCCAGGGGAGGCATCAGGAGTGAGCTAAGGGATTACTTCGTCGGGGGGGCTTACCGCCTGCATGACCTGAGGAGGTGAGACTTTATCAAAACCGGCATCGCAGAGGAGGGCACCTTGACTTACTTAACCACTAACACAACCTTACGCTCGCCGCAGCATCGAGATGCCAGCTGACATGGGGGGGGCTAGCTTTCTCAGCAAGTTTGGCTTCAGGACAGAAAAGAGGTGAGAAGAGACCAAGAGCGTACGAAGTAAGGAGGCGACGAATTACACGGCTTTCGCTCATCATACTACGGCTTCCTCCGTCGCAGTGGAACCTTGAAGGTGCGCATGTCCGTTGCAGCGCATTATCAGCCGCCCGATATGGAAGGAGACGGCTCGATGGATGGAGACTTCGGAAAGACCCAGACTCTCAACGGCAGGTCATCTGTGGAGGATATCCTTGCGAGGGTTAGAAACAACAGGTGAGGAGGTGAAAGCAAAGAGCGAGTGGTATTGCTTTGTCCTTGGCTTAATTATATTCGCATCTCGTCGTCGCAGGAAAATGGGCGTAAAGGTTTCGGCCAAGAGTGGGACCCCGAAGGCGCCCATATCCCCTCTTCGCCGACGCTCCCAACTCATGGACAGTCAGAAGAGCAGTAGCCAAAGCTTCTTCGCTGACAGCCAGGAGGAACCAAGCCTGTCGGCGGAGAGCAACGAGGACACCCTCAGGGGGGCGGGGGGCAAGTTGTTGGGGAACTCTAACGAATTGCTCGCGAGGGTAAAGGCGAGGAAGGCTGCAAGGGCACAACGGGCAACAACGGAAGATCAATGAGATGAACTTTGTATTCTTGAATGAGAGGATTTATCATAGTTTTCAAGTTATGCGATGATGTACGGCGGAAGTAATTTGTGTTTCTCACCGCTAAAGGTATGGGTTAAGGTTGTAAGGGTAAGGTTGAGTATTTGATGTTAACGATCATTGATAAATATTATGAAGAAGATTCATCCTTAGTTGTACTCCGCCGAGGGTTGGACACAAAGAAGGTGGAAACTGTTTTTAGGGGATTCTTCAGAGAGGCGTAGTCGAAAGTATGAGAATCTGAGTCTCTTTTGTTCCCCATACCTGCTTCTGGTTTGTCACTTGTTCCCAGCGCCTCTGTAGGTATTTTTTTTTCGCCATCCTTCATCTTTGGTGAATTGAAAGTGGTACTCATCGCAATAAAGTTAGGAATAATTTTCCACTTTGCTGCTTCCTCCGATAGGGATAGCTCTTCCTTGACAGCCTGCGAAATGTGAACCCGGTTGGGTTTCCCCGTAGACTCTAGTTTTGTTCCGATGAGGCAATCTTTCCCCCATGTTAAGTACCTCGGCTTGAGTTTCCCCACTACCGATCCAACTACAGTGCCCTTGTGGATTCCGATGCGCATGGCAATGTCCAGATTGTTTACTTCGCAAAAATCTTCAATGTCAGCAATCATATCGAAGGCGAACTTCGTCATGCGGACTGATCCAGATTCCTGAAACTGACCTTCCTTTTCATCTGTAACTCCGATGATGGCGACAAAAGCATCGCCGATGGTGTCGAGTTTGTAAATGCCGTACTTGTCGAGTTTTGCATCAAACTTTGAGTACAATGCGTCAAGGTAAGTACAAAGTAGGTAGGGCTCCATGCTGGCGACCATTGAAGTGAACCCTTTTATATCGGAGTATAGAAGCGTTACATTTTCCAGCACTTCAAGTGGGATTTTCTTTGCGAGCAGCTTGTCGCTGTGCTCTTTCTTGGGGAACATATTCCTCAGCATTCCCCTCGAGCTAATGTTATCGAGAAGCAAGGCCTTTCTTACGAGGAAGTCCTGCCTGAAGGCCAGCTCCCTGCTGTACGCACAGACGCAACCAGAGAAGGAACAGAGCGTCACAAACAGTATGCCGCCCACTGTGCTTGAGTCTGGAGGGTCAACGTCAAGGCCAGCGTAGTGAGGGACAACAGAGGCAGTGATGTAGAGGAGGATCGTGCATGCGTTGAAGACGTACATAAAGACTGCGCGCACACGAAATGCGTGGGACACCATCATGATAAGCACCATGTGAAGCTCTATCGCATTAAAGCCGTAGCCCAAGGTTCTAGCAATGACCAAAAAAAATTCGAAGAGGAGCTGGAGGAAGATGGCAGTACTAACCAAAATGGTTTGGACCCGCAATTTGAAGAAGCCCTCAAAATAGCGCGCTGACGTCGAGAAAAGGACGCAGGTTAAGGTTGCCAGGCAAAGGATGGTAAGAATCTTCCAATCCTTTTCCATCATTAATGCAGCGGTCGTGCACAACATTGTGACGCCGACTGCCATCACAATACCAAGAGACTGAGCAAAGGCCACGTTGGAGGCGTTGAACTCTATCCTGAAGGACTCCTCGAGTTGATAGGCAATCTTCTGCGGTGTGAGATGTCGCGAGGTGATAGCTCCCGCGTATCTCGCAGTATCAAGGTGCTCTGTCATTATATTTCCCGAGGGGTTCCCTTCCTCGTCGATATTGAAATTCTCGGTGAACTTCCCAACTTTCAGTTTCATTCCTACAGCCTTGAGGACAGTAGAGGTACTTATTCTGGCGAGACTGAACCTCGAGCTGCTAATAAGTGAATGAGCGTAATTAAGATTTGTGAGAAAGGTTAGTAGGTGAAATTAAGAAAGTGAGTGTAATCAAGGTTACAATACAAGCACGTTTTGCTAATTCTCACCTTGAATCAATTCCTGAATCCCTTCCTGAATCCCTTCTGTCGCTTCTTTCCGGGGACCTAAGCCCGTCAAGAATTGGTTGGATTTTGCTCCCCGACTGGATATCATTTTGCGCTTTTTTGTTTATTCGAAAGACTGTTTCAAGAGATTTCATGTCTTTTGTTGACTGGTGATTGTTGAACGAGGGGGCAGTCACCAAATTTGAGGGCGCTCTGGAAATGTTCAAATCGGAACTGTCGGCATCCCTCCGCCCATCGTCAGTTGTGGTTGAGGAAGCATAAAAGATGAGGGAGGCCCTACTCATGCGAATATAGGTGAGGGCTGTTGCCCTGAAGGTGGAGTCGTACTCGTCTAGAGCTTCTAGAGCCCTTTCGTCGTCCTTTTCGTTACGTTTCTGGGTCATGGAAGTTCGTTGGGGAGCTATTCTCTGTGTCCGCATTCTCCGACTCTGCAGAAGGAAGGTGCGCATTTCGCCCTTCCCCTTCACATGTATAGTGCCTCTGTCGACAAATTCTACCTGAGAGGGGTTTGGTTGGTTAGTTTAGAGGGAACCAAGTGGGTTGTAGGTTACATGTGCCCACTCACCTCGTGCATAGTTCTACTTGCGAACACTTCGAGCAAGGGCTCAAAAGCTTTCTTGAAGGGAGTTGACATTTGGATTTCTGATTCTGGCGCGGTTGAGCACATCCTAGAAGTTGTGTTTACGGCGTCTCCGAAGAGATGGTAAGACCAAGTCTTCGTCCCAACGACAGCTCCAACGACATCTCCAGTGTGGAGGCCGATTTGGACTCTGATCTTAACGCGCTTATTTTCTGACACAAGGAAGTCGCTCACTTCTATCATCGACTGGATCTTTAAGGCTATTGAAGCCATGTGAATAATGTGGTCAGGGTCCTTGCTGGGGCAATTAGCAGCTGCCACGTATGTGTTGTCGATCGCCTCGACTTTATAGACATGCTGTGTGGTCACAAGGTCATCGAAGGAAGAATACACGAGGTGGACGAGCTGAGCGAGCAGCAAGCGAAGCGAGCAGCAAGCGAAGCGAGCAGCAAGCGAAGCGAGCAGCAAGCGAAGCGAGCAGCAAGCGAAGCGAGCAGCAAGCGAAGCGAGCAGCAAGCGAAGCGAGCGGTGGAAAAGGTCACGTTAGTGCATAAATTGATACCATCGTATTTTTCTTCACTCTTACCTTTACAAGCTCCATTTCGGTGAGGTGCTCGCACAACTGCTTAAAGTCGCATATTGCACAAAAGAGGATTGACACAGACCTGTGCATGTTGGCAATGTCCTTCTTGTTTTGCTTCATCTTCGTCACCAGGTAAGGAGGGAGCATGGCGTTTATGAGCTCGTCTTTGCGTTTTGTGTCGTACTTCTTTTGCAGCTACGGAGAAGGGTTGCGTTAGAATTATTTCATTGCTCCGGCCCATATTTTGTCCACTCCGCTCTGCTCTCACCTCGGCCAGATAGTGTTGACGATTGGTCCTCTCGATCCAAAGCAGCCCTATGATGCATATGGCAAAGGTCGCCACCAGAAAACCTGCCTCGGGGACAAACAAGTCCCCCATGAGAGACCAGCCCCCCCCATCCCTATGACCAACGAGGGCAAGAACGCCAAATAGGCAAAATACAATATGCCCGAATGACAATAATATGACATGCAACGTGTTCATGCCGCTTGAACTAATCATAAGGGTGAACAGGAGGATGGAATTCATGCGGGACCACCGTCCAGCAAAGAAGAAGTACGCGGGTGTGCAGCCCTCGTCTTTTTCAACAATGCACTTGTAGCTGCGAGGGGGGGGGAGGGGGGGGGGTTGGAGTGGTGTGTGTGATGGTGGGTGTGGTGGAGTCCAGACTCACTTGGAGTTTGTTTTTGCATCTGTGATTGAGAAAAAGCCTGAATGTTTCGCGTCGTGCGATGCCATGGTATACATGGCCACAGTTAAAATGTTGCAAATCATCCATATCAGGGGTGCCTTCGCGTACACGGTCTTCTGCAGAGCTTGTTTGTCATCCTCCTTTATTTGTCTGCGCCCAACAGTTCTAAGATATAAGGAGAATACCGCACACAGAGAAAATATACTGTGCGAGAGCGCAGCGTACGCGGTGAGCGAGCGGTGGAAAAGGTTGAGTTAGCGTTCAAGAGTGACCATATACTCTCCTCCTCAACAAAAATTGCTCCGCTCTTTCCTCACCTCGCGCGGAAGACGAGGGTCCACGTCAAGGCGGCGCTATCGTCGGGGTGGAACCCCACTATCACGTCGACCAGAGCGATCGTTGCCGTGGAGAGGGCGTAGAGCAGGAACCCGAGAGTCGAGACTCTCAGGGTTCTCTCGAGCTGGGACCGCCTGTACATGCGCTCGACGCGGGCGACCTGGAAGCGTTTAGTGTACTTGGAAATTTTGTATTTGGACAGGTCGAAGAATGACGAAGTGTCGTCTAACGTCAAGGCCAAAACACGGCGAGCCGAAGCATGGTGGAGGTCTTTTAAACCCAACAAGCTCGACGGTGCCCTCGACATCATCCTGCAAGCGGGGCGGAAGGTTAGGGGGGATTAGGTGGACGGATGTGACACGGACATAAATTGATACGGAACCCTCAACCCAAACTTACATCTGCAGGCCCTCTTTCAGCGAAGATCTTCTGCCCCAGCCGGGACTTTTTGAGGCAATCCGCGACGACGTGGGTGCCGTCGGTGAGCGTCGAATATTGTCCTTAGGGGAAGATACGGGCGACTTCCTGCCAAAAAGGGGGGGGGAGAGACCTCCACTCTTTGAAGGATCATCACGATCATCACTCACTGAAGACTTTTTGACATCCATGGCTTATTTTAGGGGCGAATGAGTCCACGAATGACTGTGCGGTACGGACTTCTTCTCGTGGGGAGGCACGTGTGTCAGGTTGGAGAGGGGGGAGGAAGTACTGGGTCAGGGGTTTCGGATTGTGTTCGTAGGGGATTTGAGTAATGTCAAGCTCTATAGGGGTATGCTCTACAGGATCGTTCGGTCAAGGTATGGGTTATTTGCTCGGCAAATGGAGCCGTAGAGTTATTTGTGTGCTTTCCTCAGAGCACGCACAAAACCCCAATTGTTGACAAATTCGCACAGGAGTTGCAGCTTGGGTGTGGGTTGGCGAGTTCAGTATATGGTGGTGGAACAGTTTGGTTGAAGATGAAAATTATTTTGCTCGAAGGTGCATAACCCTTTACAATTTTAAGTTTGCGTTTTCGTCGGAAATTCTTTTCAATAGTCAGGATTGATTTTGTGTACAACGGGAAAGTCATGTCGGCATTCCGGTGGGTTGAGCTAGGAGCCGTTTGAATGACAAATTTAAACGTAAAGATGCTGACATGTCGTGGTATTTTTTCAAATCAGTATAACTACGACGGCGATTTCGCAAGGTACTTTCGCAGTAAAATTTCTAGGTCGTAAAAGAATCTAAAATTGATGTCGAAGCAGTTATGGTTTCTGCTCAAATCATTTTAGGGGTCAAACACGAAGAAATGGGAGGAAGTTTTCAGGGGGAAGAAATTAATTATGCTGGTTTACGAGTCCGATGGTGACGATCCTATTGTGTTACCAGTCTACAGTGAGGATCGCCTCAGGCAGGCCCGGGTGGTCTTCTTAGGCCAGAGGGGGGGAATAAATGGGGAGAGCAACCATGGTCAGGGGGAAGGTGGGGGGGGGGGAGGAAAGGAGTGGAAGGGGGACGATGAGAGGAGGGAATACTGGAGAAGAAGGAGGAACGAAGTCAAGGCGAGGAGGGCGGGGGGGGGGGGGGAGAGAGA
>BRYA01000064.1:20634-54948 GCA_030267965.1 Triparma columacea | reverse complement strand
CAACGAAGGCGCCTATTTTGGCGTCATCTACTCTCCTTGAGCAGGAGAGTCTATTGATAGATGAAAAGGTACAAAGCTCCTCAACTTCCGAAGCTTTCATTAATTCATGCTTCGTCTTCAGCTGTTGTTGCCCAAACTTTGCACTGCTATCGTCAAGAAGTATTACACCTCCTTCTAAGGGATCGTCCTTAGGGATCGTCCTCCCGCTGTTGTTAACAAGCTCGTAGGGCTTGCACTGTACCTCGCATGCCATTAGTGCCTTCGATTCCTTGTCATTCTTCTCTTGATCTGTGTGGAGAAAAGCAAGGACAAAGCAAATCACGATTAGTTTTCATTAGTTTGTGTTACAGCCGCATCGGGGCGGCAGCAGTGCTTTTATGAGGGAGACATCGTGGTGATCTGGCCTTGCTCCGTCATGGTTATCATATTCATGACGCACTTAAACTTCTCCTCGATGCTTACCTTCATAAATGAGAATAATCCGCACTGCTGATCTACAATCTTTGTCGTCGAGAAGTGGCAGACTGTCCCCTGAAAGGTCGCCATCATTATTACGGAGGTCGGCAAAAGTCTCGTCATAAACATCTCCCGTCGATGGTAAGTCTGATGCCTTGACAGTCTTGAAATAATGACCGTCCTTCAGCCCATAAAGAAGCTGTTCGCAACCCATGCGGTCGCCAAGTATCAGCTCCTCGAGCGAGAGCTCGATATCCCCGTTACTTAGATCGGCATAGAAACCCTCTTGAGAATATCTCGTCGAAAGCTCTCCGGAATCCCACTCAACTTGCTCCAAGTCACAAGCACCGAGCAGCCTAGGAGACAGACTTTCGCCACTGCCATCGTAAAGCGCCAGCTCCTCTCCTCGAAGCTCCCTACACCGATACCTGTGAAGAGCAAGGGGCTTGGTGCGGCCACCTCTCGTCGGGAGGGTCGTAAAGGCCAATTCAGACTCGTCGTTTTGTCCTTTTGACAGGATTTTCGGCTTTCCTAAACAACATCTGTTGTCGAGAAGTAAGGAATTTTCTCCCAAAAGCTTGTACATCCCCTCCTCATCGGATGCATCAGAGGCATATTGGTCAGCGGTTTGCGAGAGTGCTCCGGACGTCTTCCATTCCAACGTGAGTGATTGACCACCAGGAGCGTCAGGTTTCTTGTAAACGGCGCCTCTATTCAGGATGCCCTCCATGGAATTGTCGTCGTTGCAAAGGAGCCAGCACTTCGTGCTCGGGAAAGGGAAGATATCCACCAGCAAAGTGTCTCCCTTCCCTTCGAGGGCTGCGTAGTCCGAGTTGGCAATTGCGATTAGGTGTTAGAGTGCAGTGCGGTGTCAATAATGAATTAATAAGTACTTTTCTCTCTCCATTATCCCACTCTTACCTTCCAAGGTCTCAGAAGAAGACGCGCTCGTTCCCTCATCGATAGTAGCAGGGATGGTCTTGAAGGCCTCTGATGCGCGGGCTTTGTCATCAACGACAACTAGGAATATCTCAATGCAGTTGTAGTCCATATCCGGTAGTTGCTTGGCGGTTGCTTGTGCTTCAACTGTAACAGCATTCACGATCGTGACGAGCGTGCGGAGCACGAGCGCCTCGAGAGGGTGAAGTGAGTGAGCGGAGGGGAGTACATGAGCATCACCCTTGCCTCTGAGAGATGCTGCGTGGTCTGGGTTGATCGGGGGGGATGGCGTGGTGACTACGATGAGGTGTTAGGATATATTTTGCACCACCTTCCCCCAATCCCCCTCCACCACCACCACCCTCTATCGTACCATCCCCGACTTGGACAAGCAGTGAACTTGCAGAGCTGGCACTCAGGACGACGATGAGGAAGAGGGATATCAACTCGACTATCCAGGTCCTCCCCCACCCCCCGACCTTCCTTCTCGAGGAGGCTGGCCTTTGGGGAGTCCGGTCCACCGAGTTACATTGGGATCCGCTGTCGGACAAGACTAGGCGCATCAACATCATCTGATATATGTAACCTGCGTTTGAAATCGCGGAATCGCAAGGTATAGGGGGAGAGAATTTAGCCGAGAGAACCTGTCCGAACTTGATGAAGGCAATAACAGCCCAGCAAAATCGATTTGGGCACAAAAGCAGGCTTACTCTTAACATCCGCCCTGTCTGTCTTGTGCCCTTGTGCCCTAATTACAGCATTTCGGCGGCTTGCTTCTTGACGCCGAAGTGAACAAAGGCAGACTCTTCTACCCTGCCACAAAGAGTGGGTGCCGGGGGAGTGATTTTACCAGTTTTGAAGGAGTTAGCAGGGCGTTCGAACATGGACGACATTCCAACTATCTCTTTACAGGAAAATCCTGGTGCTGCTAGGTCAAATGTTGTCTCTCATCCACAAGCTTGGAAGGGAGGAAAGCCCGAGGTCGTGACTGCAACTCCAGAGAATAATATGGCGGCTCTATTCATGCAGAAGCGGGTGAAGAAGTTCTTGGTTCGTCGAAAATTCCAGTGCCTAACTTTGAGCGACATCCAAGAGGAGGTGGACATCATTGAGAAGCTGGACGAGGGCTTCGCAGGTGAGTTCCTCTAAACCTCCCCCCCCCAACCCTTGATTTTTTACCAACACGTCAACTCCTTCCACACAACTCGCTCACAGACTTTTTCCTGTTTGTCTTTTTCCTCGTGACGTACTTCTGGAGCCTCTCCTATCAGCTTAGTCCAAACACGAATTTTCACATGTCGAAGTCTCTCCTTCGTGTCTTCGAAAAACCACGATTCGGCAATAGCGAGATGACCTACCTCGATGTGCTTAACCAGGACGACGCACATAGTTACATCGAGGCCCTTCAACTCAGCGTTTACCAGTCGGCACACCATGAGTACGAGTGTTCCCAATGCATCGTCGTAGATGCAAACATGAATGAAAATTTTGGTCAAGGCTTTATGAAGTTTCTCCCCGACTGTCTTGAAGCCGATACATGCCCATTTTTGGTGGATGACGGCTGCACCGCGTGTCTCAATTCCGATAATTTTTTGGATAAGCGTTCTAACGCGCTCACATTTAATCCTGAGCGTGCGAACATGGACACGAACGCTTTTCGTGAAAGCCTTTCCAACAGATGCAGCTTGGCGTGGACTGACACTGATACCCTGCGTAGTGAGGGTGGCGTAACTGAGAGGTTTGCTGAAATGGTAGTGGCAGAGTTAGGGGACGTCTTCGGAAAACCTCAGCCGAATTTCGGAATGGACTTCATCGTCGATTGTGATGGCCGGAAATACAACAGACGGACGTGCAGCTCTATAAGCACCCAGGAGGTTGAAGGGGTGGTGCTATACAATTGTATGGACGCTGCCGAATACCTAATTTGCCTCGCTCCCGGCGTCATCAATTTAGTTGGAGAATTTTCCATCGACGGAGATACTTCTTCGCTTTCTTATAGTTTCAACTTCAACTGTGACTTTTTCCAAAACGTTGAGACCGAAATGTGCCTCGCCGCTTTGGCGGATGATGAAGGGGGCAGTGACTCTTCGGATCTGAGTCTTGATGCGACCTGCTCCTCCGACACAGTCATGAACTGCGTGGAGTCGCCTTGGGCTTACTGTGAAGCGTCGTCGAAGATTGGGGATGGAAATTGCGACCCCACGTTCAATTGTAGACGTCACGACTTTGATGGCGGTGATTGCAGCGACTGGGCCCCTTCTATTTCAGCCGACGCAAACGGCAATTCCCCTTTCTGCGACTGCCACGGAAACTGCAGCCCCCATTCTATGTGCGTAGAATGGCAATTGCCAGATTGTACTTCCCTCTATGAGATATTTTCCCAGAATGGAGAATGTGACGTTTCGGTTGACTGCCAAGCTTTTTCGTTCGACAGCGGAGATTGCTCAACCTCTCTTGACATAAGTCTCGCCCATTGACCCACTCCCTAACCCGTTCCTCTTTTCGCAGAGGTCTCCAAGAATTTTGTGACAGGATTGTCAGGTGGAGTTGAGGTCACAAGACCAGCCAAGACTTTCGAGGAAGCAGAGGTAAAACTCGAGGGGGGCTGGATTGGTGAGCACAGGATTATCGGGGGGAGTTTTTTGCTAAAATACAAGCTGAGTAGAAAAGAGGAATGCGAGAAGAATGATGCCACCCATCGAACAGTATTTCCTTCCTGCAAGGGATCAAAGCAACATGTCGAAGATGTGGACATCCCCGGCAAGTATCCGTTGGAGTACTTTGAAGAAGCAGATTCTCACGTCGACCTCATAGATGCCGGGCAGTGGAACGTGGGCCTGAAACAAACGTTTTGCAGTATCGAGCAGAACAGGCTCTTATTCAACGACCCGTACAATCCGCTCCGCGTTGACAATTTGGCCATCATTTTGCCTGTATTCAATGGAAACGTAGATGGGGGAACTTTCGCCATAGCGGAGCTTTCGTTTGATTTCCTAGAGACTGGTGATGTAAAGGTGGAATTCGACTGTCAAGCCTACCGGCTCAACCTCTCGGAAGGTAGTTGGACAACTGTTGACTACCTAGAGGTTATATGCATCGTTTTCGCTGTCGAACTCTTCGGAAGGGCCATTTTTGAGATCAGAAGGGAGGGCTTTCACCTTGGCAACACAGTGACGATCTTCTCGAGCATTTTCTACTTGCTCATTACCCTACTGAACCTATTCATTCACGGGTACAGCTCGACCTTTGACCTAGATTCCATCGTCAACGCGGATCCTTTAGTTGGGTGCAGACCAGTTTCAAAATTTGGTCATGGGACTGTTCCGTTTCATTTGGATGAAGTTTCTGTATAGCGCCTTTGAGGTGAGAGCGGTGCGATGGCCAAATCAATTTCGAAAGGAGTCGCATTATCGTTGGAGGGTTCGAGGTGTTGTTTTGCGTTCTATAGTTTCAACTTTACTGCCATGCTCGGTGTTGTTTTGCGTTCTATAGTTTCAACTTTGCTGTCATGCTCTTTCTCACTTTTCGCGGTAACCCGCTTCGCTCCGCTCACTGATTCTAGTTCATGAATATTGCCTTTAGCGTCATTGGGCTTCTACGGTGCTTCTTGATTCTGTCGTTTCACAAAAGGTTGAGTATTCTGACAGAGACCCTGTGGACGGGGCTTGTCGATATCTACCACTGGGTCGTTGTTCTGACGATGTTCACAACGGTTTTTGCGACCGTCTTTCACTACATGCTTGGGACCCAAAATGAGACATTTTCCACATTCTGGGGCAGCTTCAAAGAGCTCTTGCTATTAATCGTTGGGTTCGAAGCGATGACGAATTTGGAACTCCGCACCCTTGGTTGGCTTCTTTGTATGCTCTACGGGAGCGTTGTTACGATACTGATGATCAACCTGAGCTTGGGCATCGTCCTTGACGCCTATAACATCCACACGAGAGACAGAGAGGAGAGTGATACGCTGCCTCACAGCCTGAAGGTATTTTTTTTTAGGACAATCAAAAAGAAAGTTAAATGGGTCACAAGAATAATGGGGTGCTCAAGGACGAAGGTTTACGCGGAGAAGGGCGACGATGACGACACAATAATTCTGCAAAGACGAAATACCGGAGATGCGTTGAAGGATTATAGGCGTATGAGCGCTACACTCAATATGAGACAAATGCGTTCAATGCCCATTAGCATAAAGCAGGCCAAGGAAGTTCTCCGCGACGAGGTGAGAGGACGGCGAGAAGGTTTTTTTTACCGCGAAGATTATGACCGTGCCAACCAATTATCGCTCCGCCGCACCGCAGTACCTCTCTGAGGATATGATTAGGAACATCCTGAAGAAGGTCGTGATACAGAAACTCTGCTCAGGGGGGCTGGCAACTCGGGAGGCCAAGAAGGTATTCGCTCCCAAGAGGAAAAGGAAAAAGTTCAAACAGTCATGATTGTGACGAATGTGCTAACAGACGGTGAATAAAGGTAAAAAAGTATTGTACACAAAACATCGAATAGGCTTCCCAGGATATTGTTGAAGAATGAACCCCCCCTACGACTCCTCCAACTTCCTTATCTCATTCAGCAACTTAGATTTACTGAGCTCTGGGTGGATATCATAGTGCTTCTTGAGGGCCTCAGTGGCGCCCTTGATGTTGTGCCTGTCTTCATAAAAATCAGCCAAGACACGATATGCACGGGGGTGTGTGGGGCAGCAGGAGGTCGCGGCAAGGGAATCCTCCAGAGCCGAGTCCATGCAGATTGGTCTGGGTTGGGGTTGGGGGTTAGGGGTGGGTCACGTGGGTACAATGCATGACATAGCATTTTTCAACCCTCACCTATAAGATTCGGCACGAGACAACAATACACTAGCGAGCGCGTACGTGAATTTGCTAGACTTCAGCACCTCAACAATGCCGTCGAACGACGAGGGGGGAGGGTGAGAGGTAGACAATAGTGCTACGTACTTCTCCAACGACGAAAGAATTTTAGGAGATTCTGAAGTACCAACCTCAATCTCAAGGATGGCAGAGAGGAGTGATATTTCGTCAGAATCGACACCGTTGTATATTCTTCCATCATTCACCCACACATTAGGACCCTTCCCACAGTTTGACGTGCACGACCCATCAGCAACCACCTCAAAGCTATCATCCCCTCGTAGGAGCCTGGGGGGGGGGGGTGTTAGGGTCGAAGTGAGATTGGGGGACTTCACAAAGTCGATGTGCTTATCTCCTTGCCTCGTCTCACCTGAAACTTTCAATCGTTTGGAGGGAACCTCCAGACCTGCAGCTCTTTCCTGTGCATACATTGACTACTTTCGGGGTTGGGGATATCAGAGCCTGGCTTAGAGTAAAAATGACCGCGATCAGGCCCTTCATTTTCCGAGGCATTGTAGTGAAGTTACCAATTTTGGTTTGTGAGCAACTTCGTGTACCTACAACAATTTATAAATAGCTATTGGGGTAGAGTGGTGGAGTCGAACTATATTTAGAGACGTTTTCGGCCAATTTTGTCCTCCTCCTCCAGATTTTTTGCAAATCGAAAATTGGCAAAATTTAATTGTCTATTTTATACCTACAAAATTTAATATATTATTAGTAATCAATTTTATACCTTTTTTTAGTATATGTGATAATTTAAAACTTGTTTTGACATATCAAGAATATAATTTTATTAATGTCTCAAATGTAACTTGATATATGCAATTATTTGAAATCAATTACTTAAAAATATTTTAATGAATTTATATAACCTAAAGAAATATTTGAAATTTCGCAGGTGTAAAATATTTTTCTATATAAGATTTTGTAAGTTTTTAAATCAAAGTTAAGATTTTGATAGGTAATAAAATATACTGAGGTAACGATGAAGAATTTAGAATACTTTTGAAACATGATGCGAGCGAAAGCGATTGATTTTGATTTCTTTGAGTGCTAAGGCGTCGGAGTGAGACCTTGGTAAGTTTAATAGGTGTGAATATTCTGTCGAAACTTTCTGATTTTTCTATCGATAATTGCGTGGCCGGTGCTGGCCTGCTTTTTTGTCACAGGTAAAGAGATGCGTAGCTTGTTTAGAATCATTTTCTCGCTCTTCCCACCCTCCCCCCTCCTCCTCCTGCTTCTCCATCAATGCTCCTGTCTCTCGCTCTCGCTCTCGCTCTCTTTCAGTCCCTTTTTGACATCGACAAAAACCGACGATTCGCTCACGTAGATGTCGTGACTGTAGAGGGTCTTGGCGAAGCTGACTTTGGCGGCCCAGGCTCCCCTGCTGACCTCCAGCTTCTCTGCAAAGGCTGCCTCCTGGTTGTTGCCGTGACTGAGTTTATAGAAGGTGTTCTTAATGTCGTTGGCTAGCTTGTGGTGCTTGTGGTGGGCCTGCTTCTTTTGTTCCAAATCTTTGATGCTCTCATGGTGGAGCATGACGCTCTTCCTCTTTTCCCCCTCGCTCCTTGTGTCGTTTATCCATTTGTGCTCGTTGACCTTTTTCTGCATCGCCCTGAAGCTCGCCATGTCCTCCCCCTCGCTGTCCAGCATCCTGTGTTCCTCGAGGTACTCCTCCCACCCCGTCTCCGCTTCCATGTTGTTGTGCCAGGCATTGAAGAGGTTCAGCGCCTTCCTCTCCCCCATGCCGTCGACACCCCAGAGGGAGAGGTCCACCCCGACGCCCAGCTTGAGCAAATCTTTGAAGTCCTTAAAGGTGTACAGTCCCCTGGTGTCTTTCCTGTTCTTCATCTTGTCGTACCTGCTGAAGGCGGCCATGAGCAGGTTGATGTGCTTCAGCTTGAAGGCCACGATGCCAAACTTGGCCTCCTTGAACAGCCTGCTCAATTTTTGTCTGCTCTTGTAGGCGGCAATTTCCCTCGCTGAGCTCCCACTAGCCTCCCTCTCCATGCCAAACGCCCCCATGAAGAGTTCCATGGCGGCGTCGAACTTCACTCCTGCCCCATCGTGGGTCTTCATGGGGACGTTCGGGAGGGCCGCGAGTTGGCCCGCCAGCTTGTCGAATTTTGCCCTTTGCCTTTCCCTCAGGAAGGAGAAAGATTCCTCAAGCGCTTCCTGGCAGGCGCTCCTGCAACGAGCGAGTGTGTGTGGGGTTTGTTTGAGTGGAGAGGAGGAGCGATGAGGGATGCGAAGCGATGCAGAGTGAAGCATTGACAGTCAGCCCACATCTCGCGAAGCGTCGACAGTCAGCCAGCCCACAACTCGCAAACCGGTGGGCACCATCAAGACCACTACCCCTTAACGCCACCCAGTCAGCCCACAACTCGCAAACCGGTGGGCACCCATCAAGACCACTACCCCTTAACGCCACCCAGTCAGCCCACAACTCGCAAACCGGTGGGCATCCACACCCTCTCACCTGAGCAGAACATGACCTGTGTCTTCCTTCATAGTCAAGCAATCATACATGTCCACAGGCTCAAAAAAGAAGCGCCTGAGGAAGTTGAAAAAGAACTGGACCTTGGCGGCATCGTAGACTGCGATGTCCTCTTGAATTTCCTCCCCAGTGAAGCCTATCTTCTTCTTCCCCTTCAAAAGCTTCGTGTACCTCCCTCCGCTCCTCTTCCCCTCCGAACCGCCAGCGTGTTCTACGAGACTCCTGATGGCGCTCCCTGGGCTCATACTCCCGACTGCTAGCCCCCCCTTCCCAGAACTATGGATGCTGCCCTTCTTGTCGCGGTCCAAGTTCAGCAGGGACCACATGAACTTGAGCTGTAGGCTCTTTTTCCTGTACTCTGAGCAAGCCCAAAGGAAGCTTCTGAACATCTTCATTGCAACGCTCCTGTACTGGTATTGCTTTACCAGGTACTCCAGGGCGACCTCAGGGAGCGGGGGCAGCTTGTCACCGTTCAGGACCGCCTGTTCGTCGACCTCAAGCTTCTCCCTCCAGCACATTAGGCAGATTTCTTCAGCCGAGGACATGCTCATTGCGGGAACCGTCACGTTTGGCACCCCAGCGAGGCTCAGGATCATATCACACCCCAGGCTCTTCTTGAAGTTGCCCAAGTTCTTCAGGGGGTGGGCGAAAGCCTCCGACACCTGCCCCACTTCATCAACGCTCAGTACCTTCGCCCTCCCGCTTGTCCGTTTCCCTCCCGGCCCGTCGGTGGTCAGGATATTCTGAGTAAGGTGCATCATCCTCGCCTCCACCCTTGCGGTGCTTCTCCGCCTCCTCTCGGGATCAGCCCCCTCGGAGGTGGACTGCTTCGCCGCAGACTTCTTCTTGGAGAGGAGATCGTTGGCAAGCATGACCTTCATCTCCTCCATGTCCTTCATCTCCTGTTCCTTCCTCTCTGCGGAAGTCATTTTGTGGTCCCACTCCCACACGTCGGGGGTCTGACAGGCCTTGTTATAAAAACTTTCCGCAAGGGCCCTGTTCACGGCAGCCCTCGTAGTGCTCTGTCGCAGTTCCCTTCGAGCGGGCACCAAAATACAAAGTTCGCTCTCTAGATCCTGGATCTCTTCGCTTTTCTCGGCATTCTCCTTCGTCAGCCTGATAATTTCATTCTCTGACTGCTGAAGAAGCTCCGAAGCCTTGTGGTACTGCACCTCCAGCTGCTTGATGCGCTCATCCTTGTCCTCAATACGGGCGGCCATGGGCTTCTCCGTGGAGTCGACTCTACTGCGCTGCAGCTTCGCTTTGACCATGTCTCGCTCGATCATAATTTGGTCCTCAATGTCATGGAGGAGCCCTTTCTCTTTCATGTGCTGGATCTTGTTCCTAACTGCGACCTCCATTTGCTCTTTGCTATGTTTGTTTGAGTTGATATCAAGGTGGGCCGGAACCTTGCTCAGCCTCCGTCCGTCATTGAGGGGGGACGCATCAAGTTTCAACGTGCTCCTCCTGTCGTGGTGGCCGACCTTGTGGGATGGGGAACTGCTGACCGTGTCTGGGTTGTGAAAGTGGGCGGGGTTGGCGGCATTTCTCTCCTCAAGTATATGGTACAGCGCGGCAACTTCTTGGCTGAGAGGTTATCGTGTGAGTATGTGTTAGATGAGAATAATGAGAATTTACTTTTACTTTTACTTTGCATTTGCAGGAGCAAACCTGGCAAGGGGGATTCCCCTTCAATTTCTCATCCATTCTTATTCTTACCTTGACTCGCCCTTCTGCATCAGGCAGAGCTCAAGCTGCGACGAAATGGGGGGCGGGTAAGTGAAGGTTTCGACGATATTACCTTAACCCTCTTCGCGCTTCGCTTCAGCCCCTACTAACCTCCTCCATGAGCCTGTCCCTCTCGCTCACTAGCCACTGGTTTTCGCTCTCCACCTCCTGCCACTTCCTCTTGAATTCCCTCGCTGGGTCATCCGACATGAGCTTCAGGTACTTTGCATTATAGTGCCAGTGGTTGAAGATCTTTGCGAGCTTCCTTGTTCTGAAGTTCTTGAGTTGCGTCCTCCTTTCCTTGATGTACTTCGCCCAAGCATTGAAGATGATGTCCCTAATGACGAGCTTAGACCGGTGGAAGACTTTAAATATCCCGGCGTTTCGCTTTTTGAGCATCTCCGAGAACTGAACTCCGCTACTGTGCATGTTCATCTCATCTCTCAAATCACGATTTTGTTCCGACAGCGTAGTTACTAAGTCGACATTGAGTGTCCCTCCCTGAAGGGACATCCTCGTCATCCTAGGGTCCTCCAAGATTGCCGAATGATCGCTGGGGAAGAGAAGAGGCGATGGGTGAGAAAGGAGAGGTAAAAGGGGATGGAGGGTTATTATCTTGAAGGACACAGAGCACGGGGGTTGAAATGACTCATCCGTCTTCTCTGCCTCCTCCGATTCCTCGCCTCGCCCGCCGCATCCAAGCTCACCTGTAGACGCTGCGGATAATCTCCCTTGTGATGGGCTCCATGAAGCTCTTGAAGCGCCCAATGACCTCGGTCAAGTTCAGGAGCACCTCGCAGGCGGCTGCAGTCCTCAGGTTGTTGGGAGACCAATCATCGTCGCTCGGATTGTTCCCCGTGGCGTAAGCGGCCGAAGCCACGGCATCCTCCCAGACCCTCTCGGCCTTGTCCGCAAAAGAATTGTACTTGAGGTTGGAGGTGTCAAAATGCCCCCTGTTCTTCCCAGAGAAATGAGGCCGGGAGACCGTGCTGCCCACACTGTCGTTGACAGATGGACCGGCGTAAACTGTAAAGTTGTGGGAAGAAGCTGTCGTCGCTGCCATCATCTTCATCTTGTTGCGCCCAGAGTTGCTAATTATCGAGGATGGGTGGGATAAATTCTGGAGTTTTACCGGAGGATTGACCCTTGCGGGAGAAGCACTCCGGGGGTTCGCCGACCTGACCCTGGGAATACTTCGCCCCCCCCCCCCAACCCCCTGGTTGGATCTCAACACATCCGCACGGCTGGCCTCGCTCATCGCTATAAGATCGAAAGACTCGAGGCTTTCAACTGATGCCCCGGGGTTGACGAACCCGCTCGCGGGTGCAGTCCCTGGCCTGACCCCAATCCCTCCCCCCCCTCTGAGGAAGTTCCTTGAAAAGTACTCATTGTGCCCAGCAATCTTCGCCCGGAGCTGATCGACTTGGGAGGATCCCCGGCTTGACGAGAGAGAAGATCGAAGAGTGTCGACACTCCCATTGGCTCCGTCTCGGATCCTCACCCGGCTGCCACTACCAAGCTGCCTCGACCTACTGTTGTGCCTGAATGACCCCGCAGAGCGCAATCTCTCAGGAGGGACATCGCCAATATCGTTCACTAAGCTGAGCGGATCGAGCGAAGTGCTCGGATCCATCTCAATGCGCTAATAAACTGTGTGCAAACTTAACTGTTCTGTGAAGAGGATGTTGTGGAGGAGGGGAGAGTCCCAAGGGCCCGAAAGTGATTTTGGGGTTTTGATGAGTGAAAACAAAAGCAAAAACCTGCCCCCCTCCCCTCCTAGTTCCTATCTTCGACTCATTCCTTCAGCGAGCATCCTCAAATACCACAGTATTCGATAAAGGAACCTGCAGACAGTGCCAATTTTCTTTTGAACCACAGAGAACCAATTCTGACGAACAGACGAACTGAAGATGTCGAAGCCACTACCCTCCCAGAAGCGAGGCCGTAATCGAGACCGTACAGATGCGCTGTCAATTGTCTTTCGCGACAAGTCTGATTCAGAGAGCTCGAGGAGTTCCTCTTTAGGCCGTAGGGAGGAGATCCAGGCCCTACCAAGGCTTCAATTCGACCCCAGCGATGACTTCCAAGCCCTCTGCGAGGAGGTTTCGAAGCCCTCCTTTTCATCGTCCCCGGTAACTGCGGTGTATACGCCGGCTGAAGAGCACGTTTCGATGTTGCTGAGGACGCAGAACGCTTTGGTGAAGACTGTGAGGAACACTGAAAATTGTTGGTCCACATTGATCTCCAATTTGAGTGGAGCGCAGGCGTTTCCCACAAGCACTACACTTCTTCCGCCAAGAGGGGTCGCTATGCGAGCTTACGGGAGCGAGGATGAGTTTCCTGTGGGTCTAATTTGGATGCTTCCTCCTAGTCTCGAGGGGGAGGGAGAGCGCTTGGATCCCAAACAACCACGAACTACGATGGCCTGGCCTAGCGGCTATGCAGCAAAGACCGAGTTCAACATGGATAACTTCGGAAACTTACTGAACGGAAGGGAGAAGCACCTCGTGTCTATTGAAGAGTTGAGGCAACAGAACAACCGCTTTGCTGACGTGTTCACGGCTAAGGGCGCACAACCAGGGAACACGGAGCAGGTGAGAACAGATTGTAACTTATAATAATAATGAAATAATAGAGGAACGGGTTGTACGAAGTGCGTAATATAACTAACAATTCTAACCCCTTGCTTCCCTCCCTTGCTTCCCATTTTTGAACGTTTATGACTCGTTACAATCTTTGTAGCAGGAGGACTACGAGATTATGGGACGCGTCCTCGTTGGAGCCTCTAACGTCCCTTACAATGAGCTGATTGCCAATGTCGGAGGTGACAAGGCCCAAGACATCGACACCAATGTCAAGCAGTTCAAACCTACACTGCACAGGGGCCTGGGGAGACCAATCGCGCTATTCTGCCGGAATTGCACCTACCTCGCTTTATGCTCCCTACTCAGAGCTCGGATGAGACTCACGAAGATTGACCCCAACGCCTCGGAATTTCCTCTTTTTGTCATCAATCCGAAGTTTGGATCTCGCTGCATCAACGCGGCCCTTCAACTACAGCTCTATAAGCACCTAAGCTGCTTCGTCAACCCATTCCGATCCAGACACGTCCTGGAAGACTGCATGCTGACCTTGGATGAGAGCGTGAAGAAGAGCTTGACAGCACAGGAGTGCGCCGCGCTCGCGGGGGGATTCGGTGTCAGCGACGACGACGTCGCTGCTCTATTTCTCGTCTCTCTCGACAGCGACGTTGGGAACAAGGTTGCATTTGAAACCAGCCGCAAAGTCGCCTTCAACGGGTTGGTCCATAGCATAAGGGCGGGCGATTCAAAAACGGCAAGGCAGCTTGTGGAGCTCTACACGATATGTGGGGTCCAACAGGGCGATGACAACGCCCTCCCGCCTCCCCTCGATACCAGCATGCTACGGAAAAACACAAAAGATCACAGGTGAGGAGATAGAAGAGCGTCACACGAACTTTGATTTCGTACAATACTGATAAAGGAGACGACACGCATCTTCTCTGACGCGCTTCGCTCACTGCAGCCTCCTCATCGTCCTGGGGGCCGCCGAGATTATCAGATCACTGCAAAGCGGCCAAGCGCGAGAGCGCCTCTTGGAGGCCGCCGACGCACTACAGGAATGGTGCAGGGTGGGGCATGACAAGGGTCTGAAGTTTCGCTTGGCTAGCTGGAGGCAACAGAGCAAGGCGATCAAGAGTGACGGAAAGCCCCACATGAGCAGCAGGATGACTGCATTTCTTGGGGACGAGGCGATAGAGAAGCGGGCCAAGTTTGCTATGCAGCTCCGAGAGAGCGCTCGCTGTGAGAATGTAGAGGACACGCTCTTAAACTTGTCTGGCCTCGTCGCCAAAATGTCAAAACCAGCTCTCAGACTCGAGTTGTTGCAGTTTTCGCTAGGGTTAGAAACCAACTTTACGTTTGTGATGCTAAAGGAAGCAATCAAGCTGGCCCTAGGGTTTGTGGCAAGTGCGAACAACGTGCATCGTAAGTAGTAGAAGAACCTCAGCGATATTTCATTTTAACGAAGATTCATTTTACGAAGAAACTCGCCGGAAAAGCATGAGCTTCCGCGCCCAGTGCGTCCTCTCTTCTTCCCGTCCCCCCCCCTCCCCCCCCCAAATGTCACACTTAACGAACCCGAACTTCAGAATGCACGCCTCAATGGTCTCTTCGATCTGCAGTAAATTTTCAAGCCCCCCAAAGTCAACCGAAGGACGCCCCATACTCCGAAGTCTCTTGTTGACACCCTTGTAGCATTTCCTGGGCTGGGGTTCGACGAGGAAGAACTCGCAGTGCCCGCAAACCTCTTGCAAAAACTCGAAAAACTTGGCATCCCCGAGGTGAATGTGGACCCACATTGTCGTTGAAAACAGAGAAAGTAGAGTAATACGCTCCCCAACCGATATGCGCTCAATCTGAGAAGCGAGAAAGGATTTGTCTGTGATATCTCCAGATACAAAAACAATTGACGGGCCCGGAGAGGAGACCCTTGCTTTCGCCCGCTCGATCAAAACCTCGTCAATATCAACCCCCAAGGCCTTGGCGTCTTTTGGGGGAGTGAGAGGGTTGATGCTCTCGCCATCGCTCCCGTCAAGCGCACTGACAAGCTTATTCCAAAACTCGACAGTGAGCTCTCCCTCGTTGCAGCCAAAATCCGCGTAGCGCAGCGGGCAAGAGGGGGTAACGGAAGAAGTTATCAGGGAGAAAAATCTGTCAGGGAGGAGGCTAAGGCGCTTCGAAGAGGGGTTGAACTCGGGGTAATTCCAGAAGTTTCCAAGGCGATGCCCTCTGTCTTCCTTCGAGGAGGAGTATGCCGAAGCAACGACCGTCGCATTGGAGACGGAGGTGGGGCGCACAGAGACAGAGGGGACGTGGGCTCCTTCCTGCGGCAATCCTTGCGACTCTTCAACGAACACAAACGACTCCTCGCTATTCACATTCTCGATAGACTGTTGAGTCTCAATGGACTTCCGTGTTTCGAGCTCTATGAACTGCTTGTCCCCACCCTCATTCTCAGTCCTCTCTTGGGCGACCTGGAATTCGTCTAGATGCGTCATGTTGTACAGCATAGATCCCTTTTTTAAGAGCCATGACATTTTCCACGTGTTTTTATCGTTTCAAAGGCTTTACAGTGCAGTGCCGGGGTCAGTACTTATGATATGGAAGGGACTTAATGGTTTTAGGAATTATAACAGCCGTTACGATCGAAATAGAATCCTGTTTTATGCCACCAAACCCAACCCTACAGAACCCGCTTGGTTCAATAAAAAAACCTATTACACCAACCCTCGAACCTCAAACTTCCAAGCCCCGCACTCACCCACTCCCCCCCTACACCTTTCCTACAACCCACCTACACCCTATGTCGCAACCTGGAGCAGACTCTACCAAAATAATCGCCGGTGGAGAACACAGTCTATTCCTAGACAGAACTGGACTCTATTCTGCAGGCGCGTGCGGATTAAAATGGAACCGATCATCAAACCTAACCCCATCACTCTTCGGCTGGCGAAAAGTCATGATGGACGAACCGGTGGCATTCATGGCTGCAGGTTACTACCACAACCTCGCCTTGGGAGCTAAGTCGGGTAAAATATTTTCGTGGGGGTGCGGAACCTTTTTGGACGGCCAGAATGATGGCTGTAAGCCGGCTTTGGGACAGGGTCTTGAAACTTTGGACGTTGGAGACTTGCCGATGCCTGCCTCGCCATCCCTGCCACCCGACGAACAAGTTGTTCAGCTTGCGGCAGGAGCCTACCACAGCATTGCCATGACGTCAAAAAATAAGGTGTATACGTTTGGAAATGCGCAGCTTGGACAGCTTGGAAGGTCGAATATTGGTAGTAGTAAAGACAGTAGCGGGTACGACGCATCGAGAGAAAGAAGCGACGGGTCCAACTTCGAGTCCAACTTCGAGTCACCAGACGCAACTCTAACTCTTTGCTGCTAATCTTAATGCGACTCGCTTCGCTCGTCCCAGACTTCCCGTGGACCCCAACCCGAAGGAAGTTGAAGGTTTGTCCATGGAGACTCCTATTCAAATCGGTGCCGGGTTTTACAACACATATGTGACAACGAAAAGCGGAAAGTTATACTGTGCTGGAGAGAATCAAAATCGACAGTGTGGCAGGGAAAAGCCTGCGAATGTGAGGACCATGTTGAGGGCGACAGATTTAAAGGAGGTGAGAGAGCCTCGCCGTTCATGCTTATAATTCTGCTTCCGTCTCCGGCTGCGGATATCGGCATCACCGCCATGCAATTCTAACTCGTTACGGTCAATCTTCATGCGACTCGCTTTGCTCGTCGCAGGAGAAAATCAAGGCAGCGGTGGGAGGATACTGCCACACGCTGGCGCTGACTTTAAAGGGGCAACTCCTGTCGATGGGCTGTGGAGATGACGGCCAGCGAGGAGACGGACTAGACTTTGACGGTGACGAGGAAAAGAGAGGTACGTAGTATGGTTTGAGACAAGGAGCGAAGCGACGAGCTGAGAAGGTGTTAGTTCCGTTTGCTCTTATTAACTCCCGTGCTCCTCCCGCGCTCCTCCCGCGCTCCTCGCAGAAATAATAACTTCGGTAAACCTGCCTTCTAAAGTGGTTAAGTTCGCGGCGGGGGCAAATCACAGCGCTGCCGTGTGCGAAAACGGGTCAGCGTACGCGTGGGGGAGCAACGAATTCGGTCAATGCGCGGCCGGAAGCTCGGAAAAGCTCCTCTCCCCCAAGAGAATTGATGTGCAGGGGGAGCACGTCGAGGAGATATCATGCGGCTATGCCCACACCGTGGTCAAGACAAAAACTGGAAGAATATACGTCTTTGGGTCAAATGATTCGGGGCAACTTGGACTGGGTGCGGCTGCCGCAAAATCTCCAAATGATGTTCAACTCGCAAGAGAGATCCAAATAGAAAAAATTTAGAGATAAAGCCATAATATTTCCAATTCAAAATGACAGTAATGATATGTTCAGGAGAAAGGCGTGTCATTCAACGCCCCACCCAATACGTCCAAAACCACCGCTTCTATGACCCAACGCCCAATTTCCCCTTCTGCACCCCCTTCTGCATGTACGAATACCTCTTGGGGTCCTCCCTCTTCCTGTCTCGCAACCAAGGGTATTGGACGCTGACGACTTGTCTCCAGCCCTCGAACTGCTTCTCTCCGGCACCGGCCTGAAGGGATCCCTCCATGGCAACTTTCATGGTCTTGAGCATTGTCTCGAGGTCAGAGACCCGGTTTCTCAGCCAGGCGCTCTCGTCCTGTTGATTCTTGAGCTTGAGCTTGAGGAGCTTGAGCTTGCTCGCCGAGGCTCCACCGTCGCCCGAGGAGATTGTGTTTTCTTTTCCAGTGAGAGCGATAGTGGCGTCCTCGGGTCCCTTCTTGATCTCCTCTGCGGTCTCCCCGATGAGCTTCTCCTCTTGATGCTCCTCGTCCCTCTTTAGGTTTCTTTCTGTTACTCTTGCCTTGTCAGCTGCTGCGGTTGACCCCCTTCTCATACCGGTTCCCGACGAGGCCTGATCCATGGCGGCCCTCCCTGCATGCATGGCGGCCTCCCTCACAGCAGCGGCGAGCTCCGCAGCATGAACCCTCTTGAGCTTGTCGCACGCCTTTTCCACTGCTGCCCTCTTGGAGTCCTCGGCAGTCTTGACCTTGACTTCGAGGTGCCTGAGCTTGCTCGCCCATTCCTTGTTAAGCTTCTCCTCGATGAAATCCAAGTTCTTCTTCATTTTTATGGACTTCTCCCTCTCGTCGTCCAGGGCGTTCGAGATAGTCTTTTCCGCCCGTTTTCTGTCAAAGTCGAGGGCCTTCTTGGCCTCCTCCTTGGCCGCCTTGGCCTGGGCCTGTGCAAGGGCGACATCGTCATCGCACCTCTTCCTCATGGCGACGAGGATGTCCTGTTGGCGCCCCCTGTCAGCCTCGGCCTGGAGTCTAGAGGCTTCCACCTGGGTCTCCATGACCTCGGCCAGCTGGGCTTTCTCGTCGGCTGATTTTTTCTCCATGCTTCCGATCAACTTTTCAAGCTCTAGGATCTTCTTTCTTTGGTTCACGAGCGTATTCTTAAGAGCGGTTGGGGTCATGGGAACTATGCCGAACATGCCCTGGAACCCCTCCTCCTGGTCGCGCCCGAAATTGTCGTTCCATTCTGCGTTGGAAGGGAAGCGCAGGGTGAGGGACAGCTAGGATTGTGCCGCCGGGAGTAATCAGGATTTACTCCTGAGGTCGTCATCGTTTCTCCGAAATCTTCCTTGCTCACCTTGCAGTATTGACTCCAAGTCCCTCACCCTCTGGCCCGCCCCACCGGCGTTGTGGCTCATAGCCTGGAGCTGGGAGAGAATTTCCCGGCTCATCTGGAAAATGTAGCGGCTGGCGAGGGACTTTGCAGAGTACTGCGGGGGGATGGGGGTGAGGGTTAGACACAGGGTTGGACGTTTCCCTTCAGCACAAGCTCAGACACCAGGGCAAAAGAAAAGTGAGCTACCCATCAAACCCACCTTCCCGCTGCACTTCTTCTCGTAATGGGTGCAAATCTGTCTAATCGCAAGGAGGGAGGCGTCGGGAAGGTTGCGGAAAGATAGGCCAGAGGACACACCAGGAGGCCCCACCCGGAACTGAGGCTCAGGAATCTCAGGTTGCGCGGTCTTGGAGTTGGATTTGGGAGGGTTGTATGCGTATGCCCTAAGAAACGAGGTGAACCAGGCGGGTAAGTATTGAGAAGGCGAAATCCAAGTTGAAACAATTTGTTGTTGGAGGATCGCCAATTTGAGGGTCTCAAAATTTGAATCAGAGGAAAGTTTCGAGCAATTACACGAATCATCTCGGCATTAAATACAAATGTAGATACAAAGATGCGACCCAAATAGCACAAAAATGAGAATAACTCTCAAGAATCACACTGTCAACTGTTTCTTGGTTCGACTAAGGTTGAGAGAGTGCTTCTCACCATCTCCCTGTCCCGGCTTTGTCATTTCGCGAAGCCATATCGTAAAGTTAATGAATTATCTTTCTCAGGGAACGTTTTTACTTATCAGCCAGACACGGTATGTGTTTATTATGCGCTGACTTTTACTTTTGTCGGTGGAGAAGGACTTTGAATTTCATTTTGGTTGATTCAATAATCCCTCAACTCATCTTCCTCTGTCCCGTCAACAATGGCGCTATTTTTGCAGAAAGAGTCAAGCAACGAATTGGGCGTCCCAACTCACCTATTGGAGGCGAACCAACTTCCCTCAGAGGCCAACATTACGCTTTTTGAGAAGGCGAGTCTTGGAGACTTTCAGGCTGTTAAAGAGGCCCACAAGGCCGGAGGGAAGCCGAACTACTTCCACAGGCCCAGTGACGGCGCGACTTCACTCCATGCCGCCGCCAGATCTCCGTCCAAGGAGGCAACAGAATGTATCAACTTCCTATTTCTCAAGGGCGCCTGCTTGGATGCGAGAATGATCACCAACCAGAACACCCCTTTGCACGAGGCCATCGCGAACAATAAGCAGCTCACGTCCGAAGCCCTCATAGCGGCCGGTGCAAGTTTCCTTCCCAACGCTTTTGGAAATACCCCCCTCCATCTCGCTGCTCAGCAAGGGAACATCTCGATCGCCTTGCTACTTCTCCAGAAGAACCACCCAGTTAACGTCGCGAACAACAGGGGCTTAACACCCCTTCATGCCTGCGCCAGCCTGTGCAAGGAGGCGTCAGAGCCAGTCACGGATAACTCCAAGGACTGCTTCATGAAGCTTGCCGCTTGCCTTATCCTGTACTCAGCAGACGTCGACGCCGTCGACTCCAACAAGTACTCGGCGATCCACATGGCAGCACAGCGCGGCAATTTGGACATGGTTCAGTTGTTAGCCGATTCCGGAGCAAAAACTTGTGAGAAGAGCTGCCTTAAATTCGGCGAGAAGGTCGTTGAGAGGACTCCCGCCGAGGTGGCTAAGGTTAACTCCCACATCAACATTCAGGCGTATTTGGAGAGTTGCGAGCAAAAACTGTCCTTCGGCCGAGCGATTGCCACCAACGAGCACGCGAAGGTTTGGTCCAAGGGCATCATTTCATCAGCGAAAATCAAGGCACAGAAGGAAAACATCAAGAACGACAATGCGCCGATGGCCGTCGGGAGCGGGGTAACTGCAGTTAGGATCCGGTCATCCCCCCTGAAGTAATCTGAGGAGATGAAATCGATAAGGACGATGGTTGTTTTCATGGCAAGCGAACATCTTTTACCTTTCCATCCATCTTCATTCTTCAATTAGTGGCCTCCTGGGAGTCGAGATGACCGAGCTGATCTTTTATGTACCTAGCTCGCAAAAGGCGCTTCTGCAACGCACCCCATGCTATTCCCCCGTCGCCCCCCGTCTCCATGCCCCCGTCTTTAAGCCTCTTTTCAATTTTGAGCAGGTCATTGATTGCAGCGTTGAACTTACCAAGTTCTATCCTAGCCTCGCTCCTTCTCAGCAGGGCCATAACGTTGAAGCCACCGGCCTTAAGAGCCTTTGTGCAGTGCTCCTCAGCGACCCGGAACTCCCTCTTCCTCAGTAGGTTGCAGGCCGCTACTTGCAAGTGGCTTGCAACTCGGATTTCATTGATTGAGTCCGGAAGGAACGTCTTCGTACTCTTGTTGGACATCATCTCTGCCGCCGTCGCACAGGCCGCCGCATTCTCGTACTTCTCCCTCGCTGTGTTGAAGAACTGCTCCCTGAAGATCACGTTCCCTTGCTTGAACATCTCAATGCATTTTTTGAGAATTTCTTTAATTGACTTTCGAGAGTTGACTTCCAGCATCGCGGGGTCATTTTCGCCGCCGTCAACGTCTCCCAGAATATCCTGGGTCTATCACAGGCGAGGGCGATGGTGAATATTGGCGGGAAGAGTTAGGAGTGAGATGGCAAGCGAGGCCTTGGGAGAATTTCGATCTGTCTCAACGCATCTTATCTACTCCGCCCCTCCTCACCTTCTTCAATATCAAGTCTTGGTCATTCATTTTTTTAACGGCCTTGGCGTTCCTATCCACATCGTCAATCTCTACAGCCTTGACCAAGTGAAATTCTGCCAACGAGTAAAGTTCCATCCTCCTGAAACACTCAGCGCGGGCGACCCACGCATTAACATTTCCTCCGTCCACAAGCAGCACGTACTTGAAGCACTCTGCTGCTTCTGCGGGCCGTCCCAACTCAAGGTGGCATCGCCCTATGTTGAGGTTGAAGTCTCTTCTCAGAGTCACGCCCAAGTTTTCCTTGGTCGTTTTCAGATGACCAGGCTTTAATAGCAGCTGCTGCGCCTTAATCTTCGCGGCATCCTGCCCACAGCATACAGCATGGGACTTGGACTTCTTCGGAGCAGCATCCTCCTGGGGGGCACCTCCAGGGTTTTCAGGCGTAACAGGTTCCAACAGAGCCTCGTAGTCGTCCAGACTTTGAAGGCCGCCAACAAATGTACTCATGGCACTGCTAAATTTCTGGCTCTTGGCAAGTTCCTTTCCTTGGTTGCGTGCCTCCCTGGCTGCTTTCAGAAAGTCGGCACGCCTCTTGACGGCTTCAGCCTTTGCAAGGTATTCATCGGCGAGTGCGGGTGCGGGTGTGTGTGCGGGCGTAGACGCCGCAACTGGCTCTTCCTGGAATCCCCCCTGTTTTGATGTTGTGGGCAATGGCACCCCCTCTGCTTTGGCAGTGTCTTTAGACGATTTCTCTGCAACGTTGCCTGCAGACGACGCATCTCCTGATTTTTCACCCCTCTTAGTACCCATCCCTCCCCGCTTCCGCCTCCCCTTCTTAATCTTCCTGAACTCCTCAACCTTACTTTTCGAGATCAAACTCTCACTTGCATCCTCGTCCTCCTTCACCACGCGATTCTCTGTATCGGCATTCTGTTTCTCCAACTTTGCGATATTGCCATCACGCTCGTCAACTTTCGAGTTATCCTCCACCTTTTGCTCCTCGTCCTCGTAATTCAATTTGTCCCACTTTTCATACTGAGCTTTGGACATTAGGGAAGCTCCTTAGAGAGCAAATCGGACAAAGAACGGGACGACTATTCAGTGGTCAAGCTTTACTCGTCGTTATCAGTCCCCGTTATTGTTTAGGATGTTAGAATTTTAACAACTTTGGTTCCGAGGAACTTTGGTGAAAACTGTGAAAACAGAAACACTGTGGAGCCCATTTTTAACGCAGCCAACAACCCATTGGCACACCGAGCGCCTCTTAGTTTCTATTATGAGCACCGAAGACCCCCCCAAGCCACCCTCACTACCGACCGTTGATGAGGAACTGGCAAAGCTAAGGATCCTATGCGAAAAACAGGAAGCAGAGATTATTGCCTTGAAGGAGAGGTACGAGCCTACGATGACAACAATTGTGAAGGCTGCCGGAACTTACGGCGCGAGCGAAGACGTACCGACTTGGGTGGAGGCCTTTGAGAATTCAATTGAGGGACTGGTTGTTGACGACACCTTTACAACCTCCTCATATAGGGAAAACAATCGATTCAAGGGCTTGGACTTTTTCCACTCATCGGCGTCATCTTGTAAGTTGTCACAGTACAGGGTATTTGAGACCCCCCGAACGAATTGGATGAAGGTGGAAGCGGTGGTGCAGTTCACCAAGAACGCCGAGGGTGCCAAGGGCTGGGTTCACAGGGGTGCGGTGAGTGCCCTTATGGACGATGCCGCGAATTTTGCTGGTTTCAACATTAGCGGAGAGCTCAACCTGTTCTCAGGCTTCACCAAACAAGTTTTTACAACTTACTCGAGGCCTGTGAGGATTGGGGCAATTCTGAAGTTGATCGGGCAGGTCGAAAGAGTCAGGAACAGGACAGACATAATTATAACATGCAGCTTGATCGACCCGTCGTACAACAATGCCCTCCACGCAAAGGCTGACTGTATTTTTGTCATGAACGAGTCTGCTGCGGAGATGCTGGAGCCCCTTGTGGCGATGAAACAGAAGGAGCGTGGCAACTCCGGGGCAGACAAATCCGCCGAATGGAACACTCCCGAGCCATGGAGCGTAGAAATGTCAAAAACTTCGTTCGAGACAGTTCCGGATCCTGCTTTTCGGCCCCCAAATCGAGTGGGACGTTACGGCCTCGGCTCTAGGATTGACGACGATCTCGCCCAAAAAATAGACGAGCGGACCGCACGGACGTTTATACCCAAGGCGGGATCGCTAATCAAGAACGCCGAAAAGCACGTGACGAAGAAGCGAATCGAACAAGAGAGGACAAGGCTGGAGGCCGAGGAGGAACTCGAAAGGGAAAGGGTGAGGAATCACCCAGCGAGGGGAATAGGGAGGGTCTGGGGAGCCAGAAGCGACAGTTGAGGCGTTGTATCAAATAATTCTCCACAACTATCATTCAAAATAAATATAAATCATCTTTTTAGAGCACTCTTCTCTGTATTCATTATCTTCCCTTATGGAGACAGAAGCCAATAGAATACGTCTCGCTTCAGTAGCATCAACAGGAAGTGACCGAGTTGTTGAACCATTTCGAGATTCGCCCGCGCGATTGGGGATTACTGGGTCTGCCAAATGGGATCTCTTGCTCTCGAGTTCGGAGAGATCAAGAAAGTTCACTCCTGCAATGGACGTGAATCCTCCTCATGGTGAGCACATTGTGTTTTTTTTCCCTCATTGTCTCCGTCTGCGCCTCCAAATCTCGCCTCTAACTCTCCCTTCAACCAGGAACGGCTCCCTCTTATCACGGGATTGGTGTCATGGTTGCTTTTGAGCGAAGCAAGGCTTTGGCGGTTACAGGGATGTCGTGTTCGTCCCTTTTGAGTGAGATAAGCTCGGTAACGGAGGCGTACTCGAAGAGGGTCGAAAAGTCTTGCGAAATATTTTCGAGTTCTGTCTCCTTGTTGGAGATGAGCAACGCGCTGACGACTGGAAGCAAAGGCATCTCCCCTCCTCATTTTACTAATGTGTTCCAGCAGTCATTACTCAGCTTCGCGAAGCAGGTTCAGTTCTATTCCATAACTCTCAAGTCCAACGTTGCCAGGCCAGTCTCAGCGGATTCGTCTGCTTACGAGAAAGCCTGCAGGGACGGCAACACAAGCTACGTGGCAACGAGGAGGAAATGTGCCAAGGTCAGGGGCTCTCTCAACAAGGCCAAGGCCAAGTATTACAAGAAAGTTGAGGAGGCCGAGCTGCTGATTGAGGAGGTGAGCATGGGCGAGAAGTGAATGAGTGGAGCGAGGAGGAGTGTAAAGACGGCTTAATGCGCTGTATAACCCCCACGCTGCGTGATGACTTCGCTCATCGCACCATCCTAACCAATTATTACACCCCCTTTTCAATTCGCTTCGCTTGTGGCAGGTTATGAAATGTTACAGGGAAGTGGAAACTCGGAAGTCGAAGCGGTCTCCGTCAATCACCGAGGAGGAATCTATCAACCCAAGCTCGCCTAAAAAGCCGTCTGGCTCTCCCCCAGAATCTGGGTCTTCGACCTCCACCACCAACGGCACCCCCTCCCAAGAATCCAAGTCCTCCTCTTTTACGACGATGTTCTCCCCCGAGACCAACCTCACGAAAGTCTCGGAGCGCCTCTACAGCTGCCTCGCCAGTTTGAAAGAAAATGATACCACCTACAGGAGCTGTGTGGAAGAGGATGCATCCGCTGTCAAGGCGGCGGACGCGATGGAGATAGAGGTCCTTTCCAACATGGAGGCTGCGGAGCAAGAACGCCTGAAAAGCTTCTTCGAGTCCTTGAAGAGGCTCGTGCTAGCCGAGGAGGGGACGCTCAGGAATATGGAGTCCGCCATCGACCGCTTCCTCGCCACTCGGCCCTCCTCAACTTCAAGCGCCCAAACCTCCGCCTTTCCCATCCCCACCATATCCGAAGCTTTCGCCGCCTACTCGAGCACGACGGAGGATGGCGGCGCAAGACACAATCCGAGACCGATCTCCGGCAACGTTCAGGCCGAGGCGGACGCATTTGGGCTACCTCTCAGCGCGGCACAGCTCAGAAGCGACGTGATTGCGCTTTGGAAGAGGAGCAGTGGGATTCTGCAATTTCTCACGACCCTCAAGAAGGTCGTTGAGAGCCTTCAAAGCGCCACCGATGCGTATTGTCTGGGATTGAGCTCCGCTCTGACTGCCGTTGGCTATCCGACCCCTGAGAAGGGCGGCAGCCCCTCAGTTGACCCGACCAGTCTCTGCATGACCATCGTCAAGGCCGAGGGTCCTAGGTGTTTCCAGTGCTGGAGCTCGGTCGTGAGCAGTGTCGTGAGCCAGATTCGGCTCGGAAGGGCCATGCACGGCTCCCTTCACGACCTGCTGGAGAAGCTCCTACCTCAGGCGGCGGTGGCGGAGGAAGAGAAGGCCCTCAGGCAGTTCAAGGACACGACAGACGTCGTTTGGAAGGGCGTATGCGAAGGCGGGAAGAACCTCGGGAGGGCTGAGGCGAAGTGGACGCAGTCAGAGTCAGAGGTTGTCAAGACGGGGGAGAAGCTCAAGTTAGTTAGAGCCGAGATGGAGAGGGAGAGGGAGCTTCTAGGTGCCGCAGGGGTCGAAGAGGGGAAGGATCAGGATGAGGGATTCGGAGGCATGAGGAGGGCTCTCGGGCACGTCCTGAACACGCTCGGGACTGGGGACAACTTACTCTCAACGAAGGAAAGGCTCGACTTGGCCGAGAAGGCATTCGAGAGGGCCAAGAGCAGCATGGCCGAAAGCAAAATCAACCTGGCGGTCGTGACGAAGAGCACCCAAGAGAAGTACGAGGCATACTCGAAGCACTTCTCAGAGATGTTCAAACTCCTGAGCAAGGGAGAGAAAAGGAAGGGGGAGATCGGGGGGGAACTGCTGACGACTGTGGCGCACTGCTTGAAGGAGTTCGTAGCGGGCAGGCAGAAGAACATCGTGGAGGCGATGAGCACGGTGGAGAAGATAGAGGGGAGTGGGGACGAAGGTGAGCAAAGCGCAGGGGGAGTAGGGAGGGGTGGGATTTGGAGGGGTATGGATGGTATGGTAGCACGCACGTGAAACTAATCTCCTCCCCCCCTTTCTGCTCGGTAGGCATCCTCGGAGATTCGGCTCAATGGGCCAAGAAGATCTCTCGCAAGATCCTCAAGAAGTGCTCCTCCGATTCCTCCCTTCCCCCCTCCTCCCCCCCCTCCCACCCTCTCTACGACGCCCCCCTCTCGCTAAAGGGGAGCCCGCTCGTCTACGCCCTCCTGCTGAACGTTTTCCTTCACGGGGAGGGGGAGGGGCAGAGGGTTATGGGGGAGGAGGAGGGAGTCAAGTGCGAGGTCATTTGCGGACTCCTGCAGAGGCTGGGGGAGGAGGGGGGGGCTCTGGGAGGGAAGAGGGAGAGCGTCAAAGAGAGGGAGCAGCAGGTTTTTGAGGACACCTTTAAGGGGTTCTGGGGGGAACAGGGTGAGGAGGTGGGTGAGGGTAAGAAGGAGGACAGCGGGTCCGGGTCTGAGGTCGACGTCCAGGGGTCGACTCGGGGGGGGGGGGGGGGGGAGGCCCCCAGGGTCGTGGCGAGCTTCAGCTGCGCGTACTGGCCGAGGGAGGGGGACGAGGCTAAGGGGTACATACCGTCCCCGCTCCTGCACGGGAGGCTTTACGCGACTGCGAGCGCCATGTACTTTGTAGGGTGGGGGAAGGTGAGAGAAGGGGGGGGGGGAGGCGACGGGGGTTTTGCGCGGGAAGGGGAAAAAATCTAACGCCACACGCAACACTCCGACGGACGCAGTTCAAGTTCTCCATCCAGATTGAGCACATCTCTTCCCTCAAGAAGGAGCGTACTGCCGGGGGCGCCCTCGACAACGCTCTGCTCGTCGTCGATGTCGAGGGTAAGGAGTTCTTCTTCGGATCCTTCGCCTTCAGGGACGACTGCATGGGACTTATCGAGAGGCTTAGGAGCGTTAAGGGGGCGCTAATCGAGGGGGGATTCGTGGAGCCGACGCCTGTGCCGGTGGAGGAGGAGAGGGAGGAGGAGGAGGAGGAGGAGGACACCGAGGAGGAGGGGGGGGAGGAGGGGGAGTGGGAGGAGTTCGAAATGAAGAAGGACGAGGCGGTCAGCAAAATGACCATGGTCGTTGAGGGGACGCTCCAGGGGATTAACGTCAAGAGGTTCTGGAAGGAGTTCTGGAGGGACAAGGGGGCGAACAAATTCTACGAGCCCTGGCTCGACTCGAGGGGGAGCAAGGAGATCTCTGTAGGGCCGTGGAGGAAGGGGAGGTGGGAACACAAGTTCTCGGGGGAGGTATTCGATTACAAAAGGGTCTGCACGTTTCAGTATCCTAGGTGAGGCGTGGGTGGGAAACCCTGGGGCGGTTCCAATCATCCTAACTTTCCCTCCTCTTCCTCTCTCTTTCTGTCCCCCCCCCCATCTTAGGACGACGCACCTTTGGATGGGACCTCCGTTAGCCGGTGTGACCCAGACTCAGTATGGTCGAGTCTCTCACGGTCGAGCCGTCATCGGCATGACGGTCGAGATGAACGGCATACCCTACGCTGACGTCTTCGCCGTCGAGGTCCGTTGGGTTGTCAGCAACGTGGAGGACGGGGTGCTGGAGGTGGAGGTTGGAGTCGCTGTTGACTTCAAGAAGAGCAGCATGTTCAAAAGCCAGATCAAGGGGGGGACAATCGAGGAGACCGGGGCGATTCATAAGGGGATATACGACAGCATTGTGAAGGGGATGAAGGAGGGGGGGATGTGGGAAGACAAGGTTGAGGGAGGAGGGGGGGGGAGGGTGGAAGTCAGGGTGGTCAAGGGGGGGATGGGGGAGAGGGAGGTGGGGATGCTAGTGGGGGGGCTAGGGATTGTCGTGCTGGCTGTGTTTGTTATGCTATGGTGGGACTTGAGGGCGCAGAGGAGGCTGGTAGCGGAGGTTGTAAGGGAGAGCAGGGAGGTTAGGGAAGAATTGGGGAGGTTAATGGAGGTGATGAGGGGGGAAGGAGGTAGTGGTGGGTCTGTGTGTTTGTAGGGGTCTATGCAATTATAGATCAGTATTTTTGTTAAATGTGACATTCATTTGCCATTTGTTAGATCACGGGTGTTGAGAATACTGTCTGACTTAGTCCTAACTTAGGGTAAGGGTTTAGTGTTTGTGACAAACACCCCCCCCAACCTCAATGTCCAAAACTCGTAATAACCCCCACCCCCGCGTACTCCTGCAGGAAGTACGTCGCCCCCACTATGCCCGCCAAGTTCTGCGCCAGGCTGTACGGCACTAGCATGAAGAACTGCCAAAGGACGCCGTAGCCTACCATGGAGGTAATGATCATGGTCTGGGTGAAGCCGTAGCGGGGGTAGAGGGAGAGGTTGAAGAGGAGAGAGGAGATGACTATAAGGGCTATGCAGAGGTGCGTCTGCTTGCGGTGCGTCTGGTAGGACAGCTTGAGAGTGTTTCTGTCAGGCCGCAACTGTTCAAGGTAGACTTTGAGTGTAAGTAGGATTAGTGTGGATGTTATGGAGAGATTTAAAAGGAAATGGTTGACTCCTGTATTGTGATGTACGAGTGCGTGGTAAACTTTGTATTCGGTGAGTCCGTCTGCAAGGAAAGATGGGTGATGGAGAGGGGTGAAGGAGGGGGGTTGATGGAGGGATATGATTGAGGGGTTTAAAGGTGTGTTAGAGAGAAAATAGAAATAGAATAGGCCGTAAGAAAGAACAAAAGACGAAGAAAGACGAACTCTAATCGAAATAGGTCTAATAGAGGCGTCAAAGCACAAACCCCCACCACGAGGGAAACCTTCTAGTCCTGCTTAATCTCCTCCTCCTCAATATTATACAACACAAACACACTTACAACCAGCAGATAATAACATTGCTGCTGCCCATAACAGATTTACAGGCGAACTGTAGATGGCTGGTGGGGAGCTTGATGTTTCCATTTTTGCTTCCATTTTTTGCCCTCCTTTGCGGGACTTGGGACTCTTTTTTAGCCTAAAATTGGCGTTAAAAGTTGATTTTAATGACTATTTATGCGCAAACCCGGCAGCATCGTAACCCTTTGCACGTCTATATATTCTTCAAATTACACAAAAACCCTTTTGTCACTTTTAGCTGATATTCCCCCTCCCCCCTCCTCCCCCCCTCTTCTTCCTCACTTGCTCACAACGATGGCGCTGTGTTGTCCTCCCCCCGCCACCATCAGTACCCTCCCCTCGACCTTCTTAATGATCCTCGGTCTATTCTCGTCCCTATCCTTCCCATGTCCCAGTGCCAGCATGTCCCCGTACCCCCAGCTATAAACCTGGTTCCCCGTCGTGAACACCAGGTTGTGGTTGCTCCCCGCCCCCACCCCCTTGACCCTCCCCACGCTCCCAGGCAAAGCCACGGGCATGGGCTCGGTCTCGCAGTACCCGACCTCGCACGAGTCCTTGATCCCCAGCTGCCCGCTGTCCCCTCGACCCCAGGCGTAGACGCCCCCCTCAGCGGTGTAGCACAGGCTGTGGTGCATCCCACCGTCGACGTCCTCCACCCTCTCCCCGTCTAGGTCTACCCTGTTGAGCTCGGTCCTGTTCTCAATGTCCCCCAGGCCCAGCTGGCCGTAGTTGTTAAGCCCGGAGGACCAGAGGCCGCATCCCCCTGACGTGGCCTCGACGGTTATCACGAGGATGTGGTAGGCGCCGCAACCCACGCGCCGGACGAACCGAGACCCCCCTCCTGAGAAAACTACAGGAGCAGGCGTGATGTGCTGAGGGGTTGGGGGGAAGGGGGAGGTTGTTCAATCGTTAGTGTTGCTACCATAACACGCTCAACTACCATAACACGCTCAAGTTAAGTCCCCCCCCCCACCCCACCCCCACCCCCCCTCGTCTCCTTCCAAAACTCACCTCCCTAACGATCCTCTCCATGTTGTACTTCTCCCCGTCCTTCATTTCCCCCACCTTCCTCCCGAGTTCCCCGCATTCCCCCAGCCCCCACGTAACGCATCCCCCCCCCTCCAATACCGCCGCGTTAAAGCTCGCCCCGCACTTAACGTCAATGACCCCCTCTAGCCCTTCAATCTCCCACGGTTCCGTAGCCTTGTTCTTGACCATCCCCGGGTCCCGAGTGTCCCTGAAGCACTTACCCTCCTTGTCCTTATACGCCCCCCAGAACCACGCCTTACCCCCCCCGCATACAACGCTCTGGCAGTCCCCTGCGTCACCCCCCTCAAGTTTCCCGACCCCACCCACGATAAGCGGGAGGTGCTCCGTACCATCACGACCTACGCTACCGTCGTCGTTGCAACCCCAACTGTAGCACTCGCCTGTGGAGGTTATCGCGACGTTGTGGAGACCACCGGCGCCTATCTTTGTTATGGAGGCGGTGTGGAGATCGAGAACGGACTTGGGGGCCTTGCACATAAGGTCAGAGTCGGAATCTATACCGTGAGCGAGCTGACCGCAGTCACCGGAACCGAAGGTTAGGAGGGAGGTGCGCTCACCCTGCTGGTAGCGGGCGGATAAGTCTGATGTGTAGGAGAGGTAGTCAAGGCATGGCTCTACAAGTGACGCTGAAGGGCCTAGGGTTTGGGAGGAGGAGAGGAGGTGCGCAAGGAAGGAGGAGTTTAGACCGCGCATTGAACGGAGGTACTGGTGGGTGAGAGGCTTGGAGAGGGAGGACGTAGATACCTTCACCTTCCTGCGAAGGTGGGGGGGGAGAGGAGCGCTGGAGGGGGGGGCCTTTGTTTTTGGGAGGAAGTGAGGGGATTGGGGAGATGAAGGGTTAGGGGTGAATGTACGTGGGGGGAGGGGGGAGAGGAGGGGTGTTGAAAGGGGAGATGGGTGTGGATGGGGGTAAATGAAAGGGATTATAAAAACTCACCGTGTTGCCTGAAACAACAACACCTCCAAATTTGCTTGGGCTGTAGTTATCTTTACTTAAATCACTGTGAAAGGTCGATAGAGGGGGGGGTATGGGTAAGTGTGAGGGATGGGAGTTGTTGGGGGAAGGGAAAATCAAGGGTTCGCGGGAGCCCGCCTTCGGGGGATGGTGGTATTTCACTCCCTGAGCGATTCTGCGCTAAATGTTGGGCCGCTAACTTTAAGAAAGTCTCAAGACTCACCCATCTGTGCGTACACGTTTAGACATTATGGAGAGAGAGATTTTGGACTTCTTTGCAAGCCTCTTTTCCACATTCTCATTTTCTCTCTATTTCCCCATTTTCTCCCATCATCAAACGATTATAACAATTTAATATCCAATAATCGCAACAACAAAGACTACAGAAGGATTATACAACATCAAACATCCAAATAGGCCTTTAAATCAAGAAATAAGACCACTCCATCTCCGAGGCCCACCGTTCCTCATCAACACTTTGAGCCTATCTCCTCACTCAAATTACCTACAATTACCCATACGTACCTTACACATACACAAACCACCCCATACAATATTATCCCCACCTCCACTTCCCCCCAATAGCCCTTATGTTCCGTATAACCCGCGCCCTTTCCTCCGTAGGTGTAGGTCGTGCGCGTGTCCCCAAGTCCTCCTCCCTCCCCCCCCCCGTCATAAACAACACCACGGACGTCCGTGTATCCAACCTCGACCGCTTGACGAATAGGCCGGTTTTAACACCCAAGTACCCAAACGCTAAGATAGGGGTTGTTACTGGGTGTAAGATGAGTAAGACGGTTAAGGTGGACGTTAGGGTTGAGAGCAGGAACCTTAAGTACGGTAAGACCCTGACTTCCGATAGGAGGTTCTACGCGCATGATGAGATGGAGGAATGCAGGTTGGGGGATAAGGTTAGGATCATGCCGGATAGACCTAGGAGCAAATTGAAAAGATGGTATGTTCAGGAGATCTTGATGAGGAAACCTAGGGTGGAGGAGGATTAGAACAACACAAGGAGGAGGGGGGGGGGAGGATGAGGGACGATTTTATAGGACTGGAGGGAGGAAGAGGATGAAATAAAGAGGATGACTGAGATTGCTCTTGAATTGGATGAAACCCACCAGCCATTTTTTAAACCTCCCCCACAACCTCCCCCCAAGCCTCACCAAAGCCAGTCCAATCCTGGGTGTTTCCCCTTCCCTCTAGTCTTTTTAAACTGTTCATAAGCCTCCCCAATCCCTCCCTTCCTTCTTTCCCCCACTTTCTTAGCCTTCCTAATCTCCCCCACCCTATCAACGAGTTCGATAACGCTCATATCCGCCCCGTCCCCCCGTCTCCTCTCGCTTAATTTAAGCACCCTCGTATACCCCCCCTCCCTCTTCTCGTACCTCGGACCTAACACACCAAACAACTTTACAACCATGGCACGTTCAGGGATCGTGCGGGAGGCGAGGTTACGGTGGTGGAGGGTATTGCCTTTGGCGAGGGTTATGTGCTTGTCGAAGTAGGGACGGAGAGCGTGCGCGCGAGGGGTTGTGGTTACGATACGCTCGTGCTTTATTAAGGAGGTTAATAAGTTACTGAGAGGGTTTAGATGGAAGGTTTTAAGGTGTGGGTGTTAGATGGTGATAGTGTTAGTAAGATAATTGATATAAATATGAGCGTAGATGGATTAAATGGGAGTAAAAACAGGAGGAAAGAGGAGTATCGGCTCATCGAGGGAATGGAACATATTTTTAGGGGCATTTATGGCTTCTTTTTGACGGCTTCTACACTTTGTCGGACTTACTTTAACATAGCCATACGATGGCTACCTTTTCTACCCAATCGAGATAGGCTCTTTGAATGCATTGCGTGATATTGTCGAAGGAAGGAATGAGACTGGTCCGCCTGGGTAGGCTTGCACATTTCGGGGGTACGATTTAGAGTCTTGGATAATTACCCAAGATTTTTTTCTCTTGCGCGGCTAGGTTCCCACGTACCGGGTACCAGGTTCCTACGTACGGAAAATAATCTTGGGTAAATACCCCATATTAAAATCTGAAATACCCCCGAAATGTGCAAGCCTACGCCTGGGGGGTGAGGAGAAAAAGGAGAAAAGAGAGAGATCATTTTCACACGTTTTCACACATTTTCACACGCAACATACGTACAATTACAAATCATTAATCACCAAATTACCTCCAAAAATAGATAAATCGCCCTGAAAAGCTAATTAAGAGCCACACCCCCATCGTTAATCTCTTCCATCCCCTTCTCCTCTCACTCATCTCTCTCTCATCTCAACCTAATCTCTCCCTAATCTCACCTTAATATCTCCCAAATATATACCCTCAATCAACCATCTCCTTAAAACCCTTCCAGACCTCCCTTCTACCCCTCTACCCTCTCCCTACCCCTCCATGTCTCCTCCCCGTCCCCGTCCCTCAAAGAACCCTCGTCACCTCACCAACACCCGTCCCTCCGTTTCCCTAACCTCCTCCTCCCTCCTCCTCCCCTCCATCTCCACCCACACGGGGACAACAATCGAGACACTTCTCCACCACAGACTCCAAAAGTCATCAACACAACATATACCTACCTCCTCACAACCCACTAAAGAATCCTACTATATACGTGGCTTAAAGTCTATCCTCCGACACCTCTCATCCACAGGAATATCCCCACTCTACATAATCCTAGGTTTGAAATGCAGCAAACTCCTACTTCTAAGTCTAGGCGAATTCCTATCCTCTCCCCAAGGCCGCTCCTGCGGGCAAAGCGGAAAAGTGGGTGGAAGGGGTGGTATATGTATCATTCAAGCCGAAGGTTGGACCCTAGGCGTAACAGGTATATACCAAGGCAATGAGTTGGAGCAAGAGGGTGAATTTCAAACTTGGTTCGAGAGGGAGGTTACAGCACAGGGGGGGGGGGGAGGGAAGAAAGGGGGGAAGAATGTTAGATGGCTAGTGTTTAAGTCTTAGGCAATGTATTGTGGTGATACGGTTACTGGTGGGACTTCACTTCTAAGCCCGCAAGAGGACGTCAAGGGATATT